>MPVS01000258.1:6212-34929 GCA_001931775.1 Fomitopsis pinicola
CGATGGCGAACCCCCTCCCGCACGCGACGACGGGGTGTGTGTTCCACAGCTGCTTGATGGACTGCCTCACGTCGGGCCTCGGGTGCGTCGTCCCGCCGTTCGCGGGGATGCAGGTGCAGATGCCCCAGTTGCCCCCGCCCCCGCCGCAGGCGCTCGTGCCCTGCAACGTCGAAGCTGCGAACCCCCCGGGCGTGGACGTGGGCCCGTATGACGTCTCGATGGAGCCGGTGGCCGTACAGGCATCTAGTGCGCTGAGCCATGCCCTCGGCTAGGCGGTGCCTCCTGCTCTTTGTCTGTGCGCTGGCCATGGGCCCGCAGTCCATCATCTACCCAGACATTGTCCTCCCCCCACTGAACTGCGCCCCGTGCGTCTCGGTTCGCGGAAGGTACACCACTCATCCCGTCCGCCATCATCATCGATCGCGTCGTCCCCAGCATCGTGCCGCATGCAACATCGTGCCCCCATCTTATCCGCTCTCGCCTCGTTTTGCATCGCATGCCTCCCTTTGCTCTGCCTCTGCTCATCTCTCCGCACATCTTAGTGTACGCTGCCTCGGACCCTCCTAGTGCTCTCTCCGCTGTATAACTGTCTCTCTGGTCGATATACTTACGTACGTCTACGCGTCGTGTTTAGTGTCCGTGTCCGTGGCACCGTCCGCATCGCCGTTATTGCGCCCCTGGTCACCCAGTACTAGCGCGTGTGTCGCATTCACATTCACATACCCTGTTGTTGTATCATACCCCGTGTTGTGCCCCTGGAATGCACGTCCGGATGATCTGCTGCAGCTCCGCGCCAGCTTCGCGTGCCTTATTGTGTGGCCCCGCGGGCCGCATGCGTCCTCGGTCATTCTGGCGTGCCCCAGGCGAGGTGGGGGACCCATTATGTGCCGTGAGCACCCGTGAGTCCTTGTGGTGCTCATGCGGTGCTCTGCCGTTCATATCGCCAGGCAACGCGATGGTCCGTGTGGATAAGCATGTTCTGAGCCTGCGCAGCGGGCCCGGCGTAGCCAAGCTTAAGCTCTTTCCCGCTGCATCTCTGCCGTGTTCCGTGCCTTTCGGTTAGTGTACGACGTGAGGCTGGGCTAGTGCTGCGGCCTCAAGACATGCTATGCATACAATCTAATGAACTATCCAGCTTACATCTTTAGGGGGCGATGATAGAACTCGTGTATAACTGTGAGTAGAGTGTAGAGATGCATAGTCTCCAAGTAGGAGTCCTGAGCGAAAACAAAAACAGAAATAAGAACCAGGGAAGAAAGCGAACTAGAAGTGCAACAACGGGAGCTTGTCACCGTAAGGGCTGACAGGCCGGCCGCGGCATGAAGAAGAGAACGAATGGGACGATGCGATGAGAGTACAGATGCGGCGTAGCCAGTTATGTATTTCACAGTGTCGTGAGCCAATGCAGAGATCCGGTACGGCAATGAGGTGATGCGTGCAGGCTCGAGACGAGGACATTGGAGACCGCAGTCGAAACTTGGATGTCAGCAGGGGGAGAAGAACGAAATGAAGCAAGCGAGCTACGCAATGTGCGCGCTCGCCGCATGGCATGCCCGGGAAATGAAACCCATGCTACCGTCGCATCACAGAAACGTCATCGTTGACGAGCCCGACGGCGGCGCCCAGCTCTATGAACGTGCAGCGCGTGGGTCAGTAATTCCTCTGAAGGCGGAGGACACGTCAATGGGCGTACCTTGTGCGCGGAGCGCGTTCCATGCGTTTGCCAGGACTGTCTGGCGGGCGCGCCCGGGAAGAGGTCCAATGCGTCCGTGTCCTCCTTGCTCCGCAGGGCGACGCTGACACGGCGTGCGTGGCCGGGGCGCTGTGTCGCCGCCGGCGGGACATACGGGAACTGCTCCGGACCCTGCTGCTCTCTCTGGGGCTCCTCTTCGACAGATAGCTTTTGAAGCTCCTGCATGATCGATGGTGGCACCGGGACGGTCGAGCGCGGGATGCTCGATGCCCGGCGATGCACCTGCTGGGCGGGATCCGGGAGTCGCTGGGCGGGTTGCGGGTATTTGGAGTATATGACTCTGTCTCGGAAAGGAGGTGCCCTAGGCGGTGGGCCGAAGTTTGGCGGGACCGACGGAGGGAAACGTGGTACGTCTAGAGCGAAGTTCGGGGCTTCCATAGACGAGACAGAGGAGTAGCTAGTGCTGTACTGCATCGCCGGAGAGATGGGCAACATCTGTTGTTGCCATGGGGGAGACGAGAGGTACGGCGCGAACGCCATCGGGAGCATGGGCTCATGACTCCTCTGCTGCTCGTAGATCTGTACTGATGGGACTGACGTAGAGGGAGTGGTCGGCGCGGCAGGGGATGTCGGGAACTGAGACTTGAGAGGGAAGTACGTCGTGCCTTGATATTGAACAGCTCCCCCTAAGGTGCTCTCGACAGGGCTTGGGGGCTTCGCACTCATGGGCGGCGGCTCTATCGACGGCGGGAGTGTTTCCACCTTGGGGATGATGGGCTCCGGGTGCTTGTATGGACAGAGCGCACCCTTGGTACAGTTGGGCCATTGCAAACATGGGGTGTGTCGGACAACTACGGAAAAAACAACGGTTGGAATACGGTAAAAATTGGCAAACATATGGAACGCACAATAGTGAGCCTGAACGGGATGAAGGTAAGGACAGTTCTCGACGCGACATAGGTTTTGAATGTATGCCCAACAGTGGCTATGTTTGGTTCCGGCGCGTGGCTGACCTTCACTACCACTGTCCTCAGGCGGTGGCCGGCCATCGGCGAACCGAGCGTCCTGAAGAGCTATTGCAGCCAGCTCGAGATCATGGATGCTAGATAGACTATGATTACAACCTTGTACATTAGATCGCCAGCGAAGTGCTTACTAGTTGCACTCATCGCCGAGTGGACACCAGCCGTTGTTGCGAGAGAAATGTCGACACAACGCTGTCCGCCACGAAAGCGGCCTGTAATGCGGGGCACTGGGTGGTGGAACGGATACATCGGGATTCGTTCTAAGGGCAGGATGGTGTGGCCAGGCTTGAGTTATTGAGTTCCATTCGAATGGTCGTAGCCCCATCGGATACCACTGCTGTGGGGGAAGTCGTGTTGATAACAATTGTGTCGCATCTGGCTGCGCCTAAATAAATTTCAACTATATAGGTATTTCGCGTTCTTGGAACACCAGATAGGTTACTCACCGACACGAGGGTAGGCTGAGGGGTTGACGAGCCAGGCAAAACGAAGTGGAGGTACTTGCATCTGTCTCCTTGAGGGCAATACCCGAGAGCATAGTTGCGGCAGAGTTTTGGTGCTGGGACGCGTCAGGATAAGTGATCATCTATCAGAGCAGACACAGAAGACGCACCGCGAGCCCTGTTATTTCTCCCTGGAACCATTTCGAAATCCAGCACGGAAACGCGAAGTCGAAGTCAACTGTTCCCGCGGAGGGCGCTCGACACTTATATGTCGGCGAAGGCACAAAGCGTTGGGCGCGGATATAGATGGTCAACCGCACGTGCTTGTCACGCGAAGTATCAAAGCTGGAGTGGCGGGTGAAGAAAAGGAAGCGAAGCTCAACGCATACTGTGTTCTGAAGACATATAAATGCCTGCACATACGAGACAATCGCCTTTGGACCGGGGATTAAAGCTATGGATGACGCGGGGGCTGTGATAGGCATCGGCCGTCAGAGCGTCGATGCGGTGGCCCGCAAAATTCGGCGTTGGGTACGGGGGAGGGCGCACTTGGACAGCCATCGCAAAGCAGGAGCCGGGGGGAGTCAGTCACCCTGGGCTCGCCATGAAATGCACTGCTCGACACCACAGACACGCCTTCTACACGAGCTGGCAAAGTTACCATACCGGGCAAGATCGTATCTTCATACGCGCTTACATAAGCGCTGTATCGGACGCCATCTTGCCCCGTGTATGGGAACATGGCCTCGCTACCTCGAAATGCGGTGCTCGGAAGTGACCGTCATTGCGTAAGCTTCGCGTTTAGCCAGTCATACCGCGGAACACTTGCACAGCATGTCATCTCACCCTATGCAGTCTAAATGTACGTACGGGAGACCTTCATGTTTCGTACAGAGTCCCGCGGAGACTCACAGCGGATGGGCAGCACGCCCGACACGTATAAGCCGCTAATGCATGAGCAAACGAGTCCGGGTACCGGTAGGCAGCAAGGCAACGTACCTGAACAGCTTAACATGCGGATAGCGGCGAGGAATGTCGGCTCCACTCTGCGAGTAACACAGGCATGGGGCCGGTCGACACGGTGTACGCTTCCATCGTCGATCCCTCGTACAACGCCGTTGCTGACACTGGGAAGCAGGTCTATCAGCCACACCGACACCATTGCTTCACTAAGTCTCAGATAACAGAATGACAGAACGGAACGAACCAGGCGAGTGCATGGGGGTGCATATGATCAGAGAGAGCCTCGACGTATCCCATGCTCGTGCCGCCGACGACAAGACATCCGACGCATGAAAGTGCAACTGACTTGCGTGCCAGTACTATTAGGACACCTCCAGAAGAGTACTGCATGTGCCCCATATTCACCAAGGTCTGTAGGCATCTAGAAACCACAGCGCAATCTGATACCGCACGGCGAAACCAGCGACCTGTTTAGGGAGCAATAGAGTCGTACCGGTCAAATCATCCCATGTTACCATTTACGGAGCGCTCACTTAGGGGTGCTTCTGTTCGGTCCGAGGAACACGCCTAGGGACACAACCTAGTTCGAGACCAACATGCATTCGCAGAGCGTAATCGAGAGCTAAAAGGTATCCGCTGGTCCGTGCGCAAGTGATGTTCGAGCCGATGCGATGGATAGGGAAAGGCGCCTAGGACCAGCGACTACAAGAGTCTGGGCGATGGCGCACGACGGCGGTCAAGTGCACCGGAGGGAAGAATAGCAGGGCATGTGGCCTTACATATTGCCCATATGTCCTGCTTGTTGAGTATTTGACATGAACGGAACGCCATGGTCCACACGTTGTTGGTCCGATACTGCCATGGGCATGCCGGTTTGGCGGAACGAGGACGTGAGCGAGCTCGTCGACTGCATCGCGCCTCCAGAGAGTTGTTGACGCTTCATTGGGGGTAGAGACGCCATGTCCTGCGGTATCGTAAGCAAGTATACCCGGCGTGTACATGGACCCTTACCTCGAACACATCGCGCCCTGGGATCCGGGATCGGTAAGCGAACAAAGTCAGGGAACACGATCGGACAAGCAAACGTACCTGGCAGAGGTTCCCAGCTTCGAGGGTGCTTCCGATCGGCACTCATGGGATCGATCTGCATCCCATGCTCCCGCGATGACGCAGCGAGACTCTGCTCAAACGAACTCCTCAGATGCGATCGCAACTCACTCAGACGTCGTACGCACTTCGTCCATCATTGCGACATTATGACTGTGCGCCATCTGCGCGCCCATGGTATCTACTTGTGTCCATGCCATATCTCGCATGTTTCGCCAGCTGTTCGCGTGGTCGGTCATGATGACATTATTAGGTCTTCAAAACATCAGCTCATTCCGGCGTTGACGCGAAAGGCCACCTACATCGGGCTCATGCCGCTACCACGGGAATCGCTGGTGCTTGGCCTTGACATTGGCCGTTGTTGCATTGCAGCATTGGCCAAAAGCTGGTTTCGCGGAGAAGACCGCGTAGTCTGCAGGGCTTCGCACCGGTTAGCGCATGCTGACTCGGGGGCGTGGATGTCACACACCTTCGCCCGCCTCCGCAGGATAGTTGTTGACGAGCCTCGATACTACGGCGATATTCAGCCGCCATTCGCCAGAGGAAGGAATGACATCCGCACTACCTAGGGTGTCCCGCCGCTGCTCTGCTGCCAGGACTTGCTGACGAGCCCTCTCCTCCGCGTCAAGACATGTCGTATACGTCGCCAAGGCTTCCTGAGATGCTTTGCGTGCGCGAGTGAGCTCCGATCGTGCGTTTCCCAGAAGGGTCCCTAGCGAAGAGGCTAAATCTGCATGAACAACAGGGGAGTTACACCACGTACGGGCAATATCAAGGTCGTGCATGACGGTATGGATATCATCTGTTGTCCCGGAGCCTGGTGAAGTGCCTCCCTCGTCGTCGTGATCTTCTAGGCTGTGTTAACGAGTATCCGCAAGCAAGCGGGATCCCCACGCACCATCTTCGTCCGCCGTTTGCCAGCCAGAGCCAGACGCAAGCGGTGCGGATGCGCTTGGATGCTGCAGGCGAACAGCCGACTGTTCCTGCTCGCCAGTACTCGTGTGCAGGTAGGTTCGCCGCAGGCGCGGGTTGTGGGGGATGCCGGCCGCTTGTCGCTCGATGAACTTCCGCAGGAACGTGAGCTCCAGGTTGTCCGGCATAACGTATGGAGGCCCTTGGATCTCGCCTTTCTGCATGAGCAGTTCGAGATGGGACATGACTTTGTCCTTCAGTTGTTGAAGCCACTCGTGCAGCTCCATGTGGTCCTGATCGGCACGAGCGTCATAATCTTGACGTCTCCTAGCCTTTCTCCAATACGTCTTCGTGAGCTTGAGCGCACGGGTGACTTCGCTGTCGAGTGTGCGGTACCAATCGCTTGCTTGTCGATTGAGGCGAACTGCGAGAACGCCTGGTTGCACCCGTAATTGTAGAACGCAGCGGCCTTCTGCGTCGGGCGGGCTCAGAACGCCTTTCTGGCCTTGATTACCTCTGGTCGCCCCACGTGAAACATTACCCAGTTCGGGCCAAGGGAGATCGTCTGCATTCATGTTGGATGACATAACGGAGTGTAACGGTGAGGATGTCTATAGGGTGGGCGAGGGAGTACGGGGTAGCTGCGCAGCCGCCTTGCATTGTGACGTACTGTTAGCCACTGGTCGGGGACGACCGAAAGCACGGATGGGACATACCTGCGTATCGAACGTTGTGTGGGAGGGGATGCAACTGCTCGCGCTTCCTGCAACTATGATATGGCGACCTCCCTGCCGATAGTAACAAGCTCTGCACAGCCCGCTGGGTACTCGCCATTTTCCGCCGTGACGATGGCGGAGAGATCATCAAATGGGCTATGTAGGAATACCAAAGATATATTATAAGAGGCACCAAACGGGACGGGCCCTCACATAACGTACGATGGGAACCTAGGATACAGCCTGGTCGTCAGCCATTCAGCGACATCACATCAAAACGCTTGCCACTTTTCACAGCATCAAAAACTTGCCTTTTGAGGTAGGACGAGAATCGGAAGCTGGCAAAGCGTGAGCATGCCCGAGTCGGAGGACGCGCTGGCCACCGTCCTTGTACGACGAGCTTCGAAGTAACCACGTTTCAGGAGACGGATGCATTGCGACCAGTCCAACAGCGCTGCTAGTCTGGCCGTAACAAGGGGAGCGGGAGAGTCAGAATCCGGTGGCATACCACCACTATTGGAGATACGTGTATGGCACGGCAGCATTCAGACAAGACGACGCACACGCAATCACCGATTTGCCGTACGGTCTTCATGAAGGAGCGAAGTCTTCCCAGCTCCGCTGGCACCCTCCCCTCTCCGGTCGTTACGTGAGCGGCAATTTGGCGGCAATCCCATCAAGGCACCGCCGTCGGCTGATGCCCTTTACAGTAACTCGGGGCGCCGGCGGCAATTCAGGACTGCCATCAAGGGCTTCGGACTCTTCCGATGCAAATGTAGACCGTAAAACAGATGTTGGGCCGAGTGCTGAGTTCGCGATCGAGGTGGGCGGCGGGGGGGGGGGGGGGGGGNGGGGGGGGGGGGGAGGGGATCTCTTCCTCAGCGACGAACTTAGATGTTGTACAGACACAACCTTCGTCTGACGGGACGGGGCGTTTCGAGAGCCTCCGAGTGACATCCGCCATTGCACGGCGTCCAGGTCGATGGCAGACAGCGCGTCACACGTAGCGCGTACGGGTCAAACTGTGTCTGCTTGATGTCGATGAGCGCGCTATTAGTATGTCAACCGGACTACCTTTGTGGCGAGAGTCAGTTAGCATGAGGCTGACAACTCGTGCTCGGCACTGGCAGCTTGGACTCGGACCAGGGCACCGGCATACTAGTCTTGCACTGCGGTACTTCATCTAGACGGTTGGACAGGAGTATAGAGCCAGCACTCCACCAAAACATGTTTCGTGAGGTGGCCGGTCTCTCCGGAGGCTTACGGTGAGTGTCGGGGATGGTTTCACGTCAACTGCCCCTAGGTTTAGCGGCGCATGTCGAGCTGGTTGTTGGCCGAGCTTCAGCGCCACTTAGGACGTGTCGGCGACAACGATATGTCGATGCAGATGAGTCTAGAGTAGCAAAATACATGTGAGTACCGAAAGGCTGGTAGCGATATAAAGAGTATTGACCGCACCATGACTCGCCCACCACATCTGCTGGGCATGGACTCAGGGCCCGTCTCAGGCATCTTGTAGCCACTACCTCGAGTGAGGTAGCTTTTCGACAGACTTTCCAATCCGCTTTCTCCGCATGCAGTGCAGCATTATAAGGCTATTCGTGACATCGAACCTAGCTTGCATCACATTTAAGCAAGTAGTTCACGGACAACACGGTCAAAGATCGGGCTACCTGGCTGTCCTAACTAGACAAACACCGGCGGCAAGTTGGGATCGTTTCTTGGTCCAATTCTGTCACATTGGACATGACACAAGTCAAAATGGCATTGCGATAAAAGAGCCGCTCGTACTTTAGCAGCCAGACATCCCGATTGATGTGGATAGCGGATAACATGGCGGTTGCATAGGATTGAAACAGAGAGGGGCAGGGAGTGAGTAGATGACAGAACACGAGGATTTGGTTCTGCGTCGCTCTGCACTTGAAGCGGAGATTACATCTACACCATCGGGATACCGAATCGTCTGACTGGCTCGCGGTCCTCCAAAGCGGCGGAGCTTGGCTGGCTTGCAACATAGCACCCGTCAGCATGTCCGCGACTATCGTAAGTTTGTCTCAAACTAGTAGCGGTATGAAAGCCAGAATAATTCATACATCGTTGCTAATGGCAGTATTCTGTGGCCCGCGGCTATTCCGTAAAGTTTCCCCAACAGCTAGTCTTCTTACCCGGCGTTGGGGAAGGCTGTCATGCGAAACACAACGTTCAACTGCGCCGTGACTCAATCGCCGGACTGCTCTGTTCAAGAGCTCAGCGACCACTGCCCCCCATCAGGAGAACCGACGGCATTCAGGAATCGTATTCCTCCACGGCCCGCGGCTAGTTCACGCTCACAATGCGGTCCTCTAGCTGATTATCACGACAGATAGAACGACGCGGCGCTTCGTACCCCGATGGGCACATCGAGTCCACATGCACTACGTTCAGAATGACCAACACACCGAGAAGCCGCGGAGTCTAGACAAGAACTCACTTGTGACCTATAAATCAGGGAGGCTGCTGATACATGGGTGATTCGGTGGTATGCTTGAGCTTCTCCGTTCAGCACAGCGCTGTGGTGGAACACGAGACCCGGGGGGCAGTAGCATCGTGCAGTGGCGTGATATCAGCAGCCTGCGAAGCGATCGAGTGGCCTTTGCGCACACTGCAGGGTGCCAGGCACCTGGCATCTTCGCTGCACTACTCTGACCTGCCTGTCAGTCGCGAGCTGTACACAATCGCTGTTCGAACGTGCATTCATAGTGAGATCGGCGGCTGGCAATTGGCATAATCATTAAAGCGCAGCCCTGAGTGACTATGGACACATGGAAGCACGTTTCAGTTCTTCTCTGTCGTAATCAGCCGGTCAGAAGCAAACACAAAGCTCGAGATGGCAGCTACTGACTTCATTATTTCCATCATTTTCCCGTGGTGCCAGAGCTAGAAGTACCATTCAGCTGCCCTTTGCGGTCAGGCCACATATCGCACCTGGGACAGGAGAGACCTTCAGTGAGAGACCTCCAGTGTACGAGACGATCGTGTAGCTTACTGCGCTTCTCGTTTTTGACCAGTAAGTATGTCAATCACCAATACCAAACGGAGCACGGCCTATATCGGTGTAAAGTGCATATTAGACGCCTTGTGCGTGCACTAGTATTAGCGCCACGGCCGTCCTTGACAGACATCTTACACCCCTGGCCCTCGAATTTGATGCCGCTGCGGTGCACAATATAGTCCCTTGCGAGAAGAGAAAGCAACACGGGAGGATCGAGGATACGGTAGATCGATTGCAATGGCAGTGAGTACGTCACGGCGCGTCCACTTTGATTAAAATCTAGGCACAGTTCGACTCTGGGTAGCGATGATGCCTCAGTTACAGCACGGGACGCGGCGCTGGACCAGTATTACTACAATTGCAAGCTTACCGACGGGACCGATGTCCAAAGTACGAGCCTGTGTGTCTGTGAGGACGCGGGTCGCCCACGACTCTCAGAGGCTGTACACGAGCTTCGGCTTCAAGCCAATGACCCCGCCGCCTTGGCCGTCCCACCCCGGAATAGGTGCGCGACACACTGGACATCTTCCGAGCCGGAGGATAACCAAGTACGAGTCCGTATCCGCATTGAGATACGGAAGAATACGCACAGCCGAACGACGCAGAGCATCAGTGGGACCATACTCGCCATAAGCTCAGCGGACTTACCGTGCCATCAATCTTTCACCCACGGGAGCAGTGTATGATGCCCGTTGCATTGTGGTCTTGATAGCGGTGAACAGACACTCGCCACAGCAAACATGCCCGCAGGGGGCCATGGTCGCGCGGACCGGCGGGCAGAAGCAGACCGGGCAACTGTACGCGGAGAGCGGCTCGTCGCCCACAGGCGCGGCACCACCCGCGGCCTCGCGTGCCCGTGCGTGCGGAAGCGGAGTGGTACTCGGTATGTTGCTTGGACCGGGGCGCGAGGCGGCGGAAGAGGGGCCCGCGACGGGGACTTCGTGATCCATGAGAGCGTCCACGTCAATGACTACGTCTCGCCGCCGCGCCATCCTGCTGGACTCGGCCACCATCGCCTGATAGGCTGGATCGATAGAGGGCGGGGAAGGCTCGACGGCAGCCGCAGAAGCAGCATTGGATTTCCCCGCTGTGCTTGTACCGGAAGCCGTGTCCGATCCAATCCGACTATCACCGGTCGGGACGTGGTTGGGGTTGCTAGCATTGCCATGACCCACGGACGAGCTTAGGCCAAATTCTGGCTCTGATTGAGTGATCATCGTGTCACCCGCGTCTGGATTCATTGCGGCCGCCTCTCTGGGAACATTCATTGTCGGACATGTCGGTGACGTCGTTGTCGAGCTGCCTGATGTTTCTTCTAATCTGCGACGCTTGCGCGGGCCTTCCGTGGCTGCATCATCGGGCGGAGTGTCCTCTAATACAGGTGGCGGAGACTGGGCAAGAGGTGCGGAAATAGCCTGCGTACGTTGCGGGTTGCCCAGGTCTGCCCGCACGTCTGTTTCTGTGGCGAGATGCGAGCGAACGACGGAGGTAGAGCGTGACTGGGGGGCAGAGTTTGTAGCCGACCTAGAGGCTGAGCCCGATGACCGAGCCCTGGTTTGGCGGGGTTGGAGTGATCGTCTAGAGACAGTCGTAGGCAGTGGGAGTGGTACCTCGGGCTCGGGTGCTGTCAAATCATGCAACAGATCGCTATCCATCGACGTTGACTTCAGCGATTGATCAAAACAAATGATCGTCACTACCAGCGGGCCAGCACAGCAAAGTCATACGGCTCACCGTCCAGGAAGTCGGACTCGGAGGAGATATTCCGAGCCCAGGATGGGTCCTTTCGTTTGTTTCAGGATACGTCCAGGTTTCAGAGTGTAGCAGCACGAAGCTTTAGCTTTTGCAAAGAAAAGTTCAGAATTCAAACTACACAGAGGATGAGCGTGAAGTTGAAGAGCGGCAATATAGCGGCGCTTCAGCCACAAGGCATGGATGCACGTGAGTTTAACGGACACGTCGCCATTGTGCTGTTTGTCGCCGACCTTACACCGCTGCTCACCGTCCTCCACGTCCTCCTCAAAGTCCCGTCGACCACACTATCACCTGCATTCGCAGGCTGGTCACAATGTCCTCTCAGGACCGCCCCGGGTCCCCCACTCTCCTCGACAAAATCGACGACATTGTCCCGGCCCCGCTCGCGCAATTCGATGCGTTCCCGAAACTACCAACCACGTACAAGGCGCGCTCAGAGTCCCGGGGCTTCCTCACAGTCTTTGTCGCACTTGTCGCATTCCTTCTCGTGCTCAATGACATCGGCGAGTACATCTGGGGCTGGCCGGACCACGAATTTAGCGTGGACAGGGAGCCCGGGAATGACATGAATATCAACGTGGATATGGTGGTCAACATGCCTTGTCGTTGTGAGTTTGCTGCTCGCTCAACATATTCCAGCTCACGCAAAGACAGTCCTCAGCGTCGACCTCCGTGACGCCGTCGGTGACCGGCTATACTTGAGCAACCGCTTTCGCCGGGAAGGCACCAAGTTCGACATCGGTCAGGCGACGTCCCTGAAGGAGCATGCGGCTATGCTGTCTGCTCAACAGGCTGTTTCGCAGTCTCGGAAATCTCGTGGGCTGTTCTCTTTCTGGAAGAGGAGCACCGACCAATACCGTCCGACGTACAATTATCAGAAGGACGGCAGTGCTTGTCGGATCTATGGGACGGTCACTGCGAAGAAGGTTACGGGTGAGTGCTCCTTTCTATGCAGCCCTTCCACCAAGTTGTCGCGACCAGGCGCTGTATCCTCGGTCATTCACCCCACTCAGTCACCAAACTCATCTGCTTGCGAGCGGTTGAGGCCTTGGGGATGGAAACAACGCGTTTCGTTTCGTCTATGTGAGAGCTCCATGGTGGTGTACCTACCCCGGGCGGGGAACAGGTGTACCCTGTAAGGGCGAGCGAGGGCCCCTTGATACTCAGTGGGGAAGTCTGATTCTCGACTTCTGGCACATATGTCCGGGGAATCTCTGCGAAATCTCGCGTTTTTGAGCGGATTCAGTCTGGCAGGAGGACCGCCGTTTTCGCATTGTCTAGACTATACAGCAGGCATCTACCGACGTTCCCCCCACCCCTAGGGTCCTTGGACACTCACATGGCTGGGCTTGTAGCCCACGGTGGTAGCCACCGCCGCTGAGGGTGTGTGGACCCGTGGACCCGTGTCCGGATGGCGTCGCCCATGCCGGCGGGTTTCCGGGAAAAAAGCCAACGCTCGCATGACGAGTAGGCCCAAAGCTCCGGAGAAAACCAGACATATTGCCCCCTCTCAAAGTGCCCAACTTCGCCCGGATGCGACTGAGGCCTGGGGTCCGTCGGTAGTTCGTAGTTCAGGCAATGCGACACTGGCGGCCCTGCGGTCTGACTTCATGCGGTCAAGAAGTGTTGAATTCTTGCAGAACGCTTCGGACATGCGCGCCAGATTCTTCGGTTGAGGACTAGACTTGGTCACCTATAGATAGGGGTCCTATAACACCTCTGACAGTGTTGCACCTCAACTGTGCCAGATTTTCAACACTCTACATCCTGCTGTTTTGCGATGTCGAACTAACGATCATGCACCCCAGCTAATCTCCACGTCACAACCGTCGGGCACGGCTATGCGGCAAGGGAACATGTCGACCACAATCGTAAGCCTAGCTGCCTCTGTCTTCCATTCCGATTGACCGAACTGCTCGCAGTGATGAATTTGTCGCATGTCATCACCGAGTTCTCCTTCGGGCCATACTTCCCGGAGATCACGCAACCACTTGACAACTCCTTCGAGCTGGCGCACGATCGTAAGCTTCCCGTCCAGATCGGCCTGCTTCTCTGGACTGACAGCTGCGCACGAAGCGTTCATGGCGTACCAATATTACCTCCATGTTGTCCCGACGACGTACATCGCCCCTCGGTCCGCGCCCCTGTACACGGCTCAGTATAGCGTGACACACTACACTCGCGTTCTAGACAGCCACCATGGGACCCCCGGCATCTTCTTCAAGTTCGATCTAGAACCGCTGGCCCTCCAAATACACCAGCGCACGACCACGCTTGTCCAGCTGATGATAAGGTTCGTGCCTGTACAACTGCCGAGCAAACGTTGTCTGACAGGCGAAACAGGTGTGTCGGCGTAATCGGCGGCATCTTTGTGTGCATGGGGTACGCGGTGCGCATTACCGATCGCGCAGTCGAGGTCGTTACGGGCGCGGACAAGGCGGAGGGCATCGTCGCGGTGGAGGCGAGCGGCGTTGGGGTCGGCATTCGCAAGCGTCTCGGGAACACCGACCTGCGGCTGCGCAACCACCACCAGAGTTGGGCTGACGGCGGCGGTAGTGCGTACTCGAGTTACGCGGGCACGCCTGTCTCCGGGGGCTTCCCGAGCCCGCAGTTTGCTGGGTACCCGTCGTCCCCGTACGCAGCGAGCGTTACGAGCCCCCCGCCGAGTGCCCCGCCCTTGGACCGCCGCTCGTCGTCCGGGCTCGGCTTCGGGCTGAACTCGCCCTCGTTCGGGCCCGCACCGATGACGGCGCCCCTGCAGGGCCGCCGCTCGCCCAACCCGTCGTTCCCGACAGCAGCAACGGCGGGCTCGCCGTACTCTGGGCAGCTATCTGTGCCCCCGACGCCTGGGACCGCGCAGAGCGGTCTGTACACGCATTTCCCGCCGACGCCGAACCCGGCAACGAACAGCTTCCCCCGCTCGCCTTTGCCCGGCGGGAGCTCATTCGCCGCGCAGCAGAGCCCATTGTCCCCGCCGCCGCCGAGATCGAGCGGGTTGCGCCAGTCGCACAGCGACAGCAAGGCGAAGGGCGACTAGGTTCGTCTCGCGCTTGGTTCTATACGTATTCATTCGCTGGGGCGGAACGGAATGGGACATTGGGTTGAGCTCGCACCGCGTGCGAGTATTGTCGTGTGCACTGTGTATGTTATCTATCGCTCCCGAGTCGCTTTTCTATGCATCTGTGGGTGTGTGTACGATAAAGAAGAGTTAAGATAGGGCATTCTGTGCATTTCGATTGTGGTATCAATTGGTATGTACCTCTTGTGCAAACCGTGTGAGAACCTCACAAGATGCCTCATCGCTGCACACGATACTCCGTACAAGTCCTCTTATCGACATATATTCATTCTCCAGAAAAATAGTGGTGTTCTCCTTGATCAGTGCCTCAGCTAGTGATGACAATACCAACATGCCCAAGGGATGTCTGGCCATGGCATCTCGATACTCAGTAAATGTCGGTCGGTGTGACACATGCACGTGACCGCGTCAGTCACGATGCCGCAGCGCCCGCCGTCCGAGTCAGGCTAAGCACTGGCAGGCGAATGTTGCAGAGTAAGTTGTGGAGGAAGAGAGTTGTAAAAACATAACACCTACTAGTAAGTAATCAATACTTTTCTCAGCTGCACCCTTAAGATGAGTTTGTAAAGTGTAAAGTCATCCATGGCTTACCTAATCAGCCGCCCGCATCGCGCGTCGCGCGCAATATGCGATCTTTGCTTTTCTGCCGCCATCTCCTTGCGGCGCAGCGTTTGCTTCATCAGTCGGAAATGCGCTTTCGCGCGAACATTGAAGATGTTGCCACGTTCTACAGTACGTCAAAGCCCATTATCCCGTTGCTACCTCACTGAACACCATGTCAGAAATCAGCCAGGCGGTGGAGAAGCTGCAGAAGCGTTGCACCGTAAAGTTCACCGAGAGCGAGATGCACATCATCTGCAACAACGACGCGGGCGAGGGCAGCATCCAGGTCTGGTCGTGCGTCTGCTTCCCTCCCACGTTCACACACCGGTGACGGACCCCACGCGCCGCTGCCCAGACAAATTCAGGTCCCGTCTTTGTTCACCGAGTACCGCATACAGTCCAATGCGGACAACGAGATATACTTGGGCGTCGCGACGGACGCTTTGGCCGCTGCGCTCAAGTCAGCTGCGGCACCATCGGGACAGCAGGGGGCGTTCTCGGGAGATGCTGAGGTCATTGTGAGGTGTGTATCATTATCCTCTTTGGGTGCCTCGTTGTCCGTACAGGCTTCAGGTCGCATCTGCTCTGAGGCTCTGCAGCGCAGTTGTTCCTGAATGCGCTTGCAAAGCCATGCGGCAGAAGTCTTGATCGTCGTTAATAGCGTTAATGGCTGTCAGGCGCTAGTACCACGTCTGTCTCGGTTTACCGCACTTCTCATTATCCCCCCTCATTGCTGCCGTTACAGATGCTCATGTTGTCCCCAGACTCGTGAAGCGCACCGAAGTCGCCATGCTCAGCTTCGAAATAAATGCCTCAACACGCCTGGGGCGCCCCGTGCGGATCGCACACGACGTCCGCGTCGACATCCTCAAGCGGGAGGACGTCAGCCGGCTGAAACAGCCGATGTGCCCCGAGCCCGAGGTCCGTTCCCCCTCCCGTCGCCTCGCGCATACTGACCGACGCGCGCAGGTGCACATTATACTGCCGCCACTCGCGAAGGTGCGTGCGGTCGCCGAGCGGCTGCGTCCGCTCGCTGGCGAGATGATCGGCATGTACGCGAACCGGGAGGGCTGCTTCCAGCTCCGCGCGCAAACCGATGCCGCAAGCGTCGTCGTCTCGTGGCACGGGCTCTCCAACCCTCGTATGGGTGCGTTGCCCTTCTCTTCTTCTTACATCGCACCTGTGCACGGGCACTGACGGGTGGCGTTGGTGCAGCGCACGACCCGAGCACACAGCGCGCGGACGAGGACGACGAGCGCGACCCCAAAGTGCTCTACGGCGTGCTCGTGAACGTGAGGAGCCTGCAGAAGTTCCTGAACAGCCACGTCGTGTCGACGACGACCATCGCGTGTGAGTCGGCGTGCGTCTCGTGCAGGCGGGGTGTCGTGTGCTGATCGTCGCGCGGGTGCTCGCAGGCATATGCCAAAACCACTGCATCATCTTGTACGTGTACATGGGCGAGATCGCGGATGCCGGCGGCGTCCTGACCTTCTACATACCCGCCATCATCGAGTGAGATGATTCCTTGCCTGTCCTTTCCCCTGATTTCTGTGCGTGCTACACTCTGTACTCCCTGGCTCATATCCTCGCTGCTTGCTGTATCGCTGTATCTATAGCTCCCCTCCCTTGCATCGCTCGATGCCTATCATGTATCGCATATTAGGACCGTCGGTCCGGGCTGGCAGAGGGATATCAGTGTGCCTCTTCCACGTCGAAGAGGCATGATCTGCTCTTGGCATGTGGTTGGGATGATCCCCAACTCTGCGAAGCACCGGCGACGTGTCGTGTCTGCCCGATCAGGTTCCGAACATGCGAGCCCCCCACATTGTGGAAAGGCCAGAACGTCTGCATCGATTCGCGCGTACGCGTGCTAGAGCGGCCATCCGCTCCCATTCGTAAGCAAAGCGCAACCTCGACACGACATGCTACGCATGACTTCTCGGTGGGTGCGTGGTTTCCGCCTTACCAGAGGTGCGCGGACCACCAGGCCCACTAGATGAGGCCTGCAACGCGTGGTCGCCTACACATAATACGGAAAGATGCCATCGCCGCACCTCATCTAGTCAAGGAAGTAGACATCCTATCCCCGGCCGCGCATTACCCTGCTAAGTTACTCTATTACCATCCTACAACCATCTCATCGCCGCGTCGTTTGCCAGCCGGACGTAGGAGTTTCCTCATAAGCCGGGCCTGCTAGCGTCAGTCCGCCGCTGTCTCCCTCCTCTCATCACCCGCATCCCGTTCTCGCTCCTAGTCCCACCACCCACCTTCGCCTTTCACTCCGATCTATCACCGGCCCCGACGCCGCCGCATCGCCCTGCGCGTTGCCGCGATACATACGCTCGCCATAACACAGTATAAGTGTCGCAGACGACGGGCGCGGCGGGAGCACGCCAAATTGTGATCCGAGTGCCTGATCGGGATGGCTCGGCGCGCCGACGACGGGACTCGGACTCGGAGGCGGCGACCCCGCACGCCCGGCACTGTCCACCTCGCTGGCACTCTGCTATCAGATACATACAAACCTGTTGGGGACTTTCGACGGTGCCTGTCCTCGCGCTCGGTGGCTAGTGGAGCCCTGGGCCACCGATGACGGCCAGGCACGGAGGAGGAAGACGTAGGGACGGCGCGACGACTCGGAAGTGCTCTCGACAACACATTGCAAGGACTGGGACGGCGGTATGTACTTCCACCCCGCCAGATACGGTCTAGCTATATGCGTCCTTGGTCTGAAGGTACGAAGTACAAATTCTAACCAGCCTCAGCATCTTTTCTGTGATGACAGCGGCGGAATACAGCGCAGAACGTGCGTGCAGCCGCGCTGGGGCCCCGCCACGTTACTGTCTCCGCCAAAAATCCCGCTACTAGTGAGCTTGAACGCCTGTCTAGCCAACCAGCCGGGCCTGCTACTGCGCATGCATGCGCATCCCCAGTCTCATGGCGCACGAAAAAGATAACGCGCCGACACGTTTCCTGGCCCTGTATCCGCTCCCCTGGAACTCGGTGCCCCAAGCCCTCTGCCATTAAAACCGACCCCACCGTCCTCCGGATATCAGCAAACCCCGAGCTGAGACCGTCGCGTACGTACGCAGCGCATCCACCCAGCCGTACTCTACAGTCCAAGTCTACCCCAACGGTGCCCGCATCGTGGCTCCACTCCTGTTCATCCCAACTTACTCGTCGCCGTGCGCGCGGGCACATGCACCGCCCCGTATCTCGGGCCTCGTCCCGGGGCCAGTAAGGTACGCCCCTCCCTCCGCGAGCAAAGAAGTCACCGCCGACGGAAGGCGCCACCTCGCATCTCGGGCGCAGTCTCTCTCTGCGCATACATCTACGCTCGCACCCGCAATCGCCCTCGGTCCCTCGTCCCCCGCCCGGTTCCTAAGCACGCATATAGCACGGCCCGCGCTTCCCCGCGAGAACCAAGAACGGATGGCAACCCTGTATTTCACCCGCATCTACGACAAACGATAATATACTAGACGAGGAAGGCGAGAGAGGGAGAGCGCAACTAGGAGAATATCCGAAAGCAGTCTAAAGATACATTGTGTATGGTACGAGGTGCGTGCGTGAGGATGACGGGGGTGTGTCGTGGGGTCCGTGTCGTCGCTGTGGTGTGCATGGGGTGTCGTGTATCGTGCATGGGACCCAGGGACCGAGACCATCGAGGGAGTAGAAGAGCCAGGAACCCAACATGTGATAAGTGAAATTAGAAGGAGGAACGGGGCGGGAGGCGGGGGCGAGCTTCATTGCGGGTGAGTGTTTTGCAGACATAGCTCATCGTGTATGCATCGAGTTTACTCCGCAGGGCACCCGGTCGCGGGCCGCTACTTCCCTTCGCACTGGGGCAAGGCGCCCCCGCCGCGAGCGACATGGCACTACCGCTCGCCATACAGGCTGCGGAGATCAGACATGTCGAGGAGGATGACGCCGGCCTCCTCGAGCTCCTCCTCGATCTCGCGCTGGACCTTCTCCGCAGGGGTCGATGTACCGCCGTCCCAGTACTCGATGCGGTCGTACGTAGCATGGGCGCCGCGGATGAGGAGGACGTCGTTCCCGCGGGCGAGGGCGGCGCTGCACGTCGCGCGGACGCAGAAGTCGCTCTCGAGGCCGACGACGACGAGCTCCGCGTCAGGGGGGACGAGGTCTGCGAGGGCGGTGCCGGTGAACGCGTTGTTCTTGCGCTTGTCGAGGACGGGCTCGTCTGAGAGCGGCTCGTGCACGAGGGCCCAGCCCGGGAGGCCGCACTCGTCGGGCTCGCCCGGCGCGCCGCACTTGCGGACGTNCGGAAGGGTGGTAGGAGCGAGCGTGCGGCGGGCTGTGGGAGCGCAGGGGGAAGGTGGTCGGGGGCAGTACACCGCTTCCGATAGGCAGCGAGACGCCGCTGGGGGACGCGGAGAGGACCGTGACGGTGCCTGCGGGCATGGCGGGCGGGGGCGGGGGCGGGTGCAGCGGGTGAGGAGGCAGGGAGGGGAGAAGATGGACGATAGCCTGCAGTCCAAGTCCAACGCAGTGACATCCTCGCTCTCTCGCTTTCTTGTATGCACGTGACCTGCGTCTGGATCGATCGAGGCCTGCGTCCGGTCCCCCGCCTTTCTACCGTCTTCCGGTGACGTCGCGCCTCCCCCTCTTCCTTACTGTAACATGTTGACAAATCCGTGCATCGCGATCCTACCGCCCGCGTGGCGTCCTCGAGGCTACTTACCGTGGTCTGTACAGTGTCTCATGCACATGTGTGCATTTGACGGGTTTACGCTAACCACAGCCCTGAATATGTCTTCCGCGGCGGCTGATAAGCCTCTCTCAGCGCGAATTCGCCTTCCAACACTTCGAATTACATATGTCTTTTTGCCAGATACGGGCAGTGTCGACGTCAGGGTCCGCGCGATCCGGAGCTACATCATCTCAGCGGCTGATGTTTGTGTCTGGTGCGTCTCATGGCGCCTCATACATCAGGAGGCTGGGGGCATTAAGCATGCATTGACGGCCTGGACATGTCCTTCTAGGTCACACAAATCCCTCCCTGCGGACTGGATCCAATTCGCCGGTGTCTTGGCGAGAAGATACTTGAACCGTGTTGGTTCCCAATCGATACTCGCGAACTCATGCGGGTTGCGCGCGAGGATTCTCCGGCAGGTTGGGTGCGGTCAGCAGCCATGCGTCGGTTGTTTACTTACTGGACGGAATTCAGAATCAAAATGTTGAAGTGACTATTGGCTGGCCAAACTTGTGCTGGAGCGTTGCACGGACATGAAGGTCTTGTATGTGGCCGCGGCGAACGCCCGTGTTCGCCACGGAGAACTGCACCTCCAGCCAGACGCAACACTGCCACCAGCGAGACCCAGCCTCGCTTATGGGGCCTTGTCGGGCCTGTGGAGCAATGCTACGTCGCGTTGAGAAGCGCCAACCCACGGGAATCGGCTCCGAGGGCGTCATGTCCTACGATGAGAGCGCGACCCCTCTTGATCATACATATGGGCAAGTACTGAGTCAGACGTGCAGACCTTCGGGTGGCATACACGTCGCTCACCTACGTTGTATAATGACCCCACCAATGCCGGACATCTTTCCAGATGAATATATTGTGCGCGCTATGAGTATGGTCCCTCTTTATCTCTACTCGGCACTCGTTCGCGCCTGCTGCATGAGCGACGGCTGCAGTCTTGAATCAGTCGCGCACTGAGCTTATGACTTCCCCGCGGATCGACCTTTAGAGAGTCGAAGGACGACGGCCAGCCGATCCAAGTCGGTAACATCGCCTGCAGCAAAATTGTGATGTCTACCCTACCCTCGTCGAGCCAAGCGACTTATCGGTGCTTCATACAGGCTGAAGGCCATCGCGCAAACGGCCAGGATGCCGAGAAGGTCTGCAAAGAATCCGGAATGGGCGTGAAGAACCCAGGGTATCTGACGTACCACACATCAGTAGTCAGGCCCATCTTGGGGCAACATAACCTTGCACTAGCCATCATAGGATGTGTTCGCCGATCTGGTGCACAGCCTGCGATATGACGAAACTAACTGACTGAAGCCTGGCCCACGCCAGGTCGAGGCGAAGTGGTGCCTTGAGAATCTAGAGACGACGGTGAGAAATCTCCCGAGGGTACGTATGCCACTTACGGCGCGTTTCTCCCCATCCTACGTCATGTTGATTGCACTGCCGACAAAGGTCGTGTTCACGGACTCACCGGGCGAGACAAATCCGCGCCAAGTGGAGACCACTGCACTAGTGCTGATGCGCTAGTAGAAGCCCGTCACGCTGCCCATATCCCGGAGTGCTTGCACTCGCAGGGGTCCACCTGAGGCCTGAGTAGTAGCACCGTCTGAGAGCGAGAGAAGTTATCTTGGAGAAATACACGGCTCCGAGTCATTGAGTATATTCGCACCATTGCCTGCCTTTGCTAAGCATACTATGATGTGCTTACCTCGATAAGGTCATTGCCACCGTTTCCAGGCCTGGGAGCGAGGCTGTGCAACTTCTTCCAAGACAATGTTCTAGGATGATCCCCAGGTCGTCTTGACCACATGGTCGGACTTGCGGACAATAGACGAGTCATACGTCAGCACGTACTAGTACCAAGTATTTATGTCGGGATCCGAACGGCGCATGAGGCCCGTTCCCTCTTCATCAAGTACTACTTATCACCTTTCCTACGCCGGACATGCCTGTCGCTGCGAGACGAACATTAGCCTGGCAGTGAGTTGCGAGCGAGCTATTGGGAGCAGTGACTGACCGCCATCACAGCGACACCTTCGGGCACATCCCTGGCGTCCCGGTCGGGACGTTCTGGGCGTCAAGGTGAGTAGGACGGGCCGCCAGCCCCCGGCGCGTCGATCCTGTCCGTTCGACTGTGCATACGCTACCGTGCTCAACGCTCTCGCGTGCACTTCCACTGGCAGGCAAGAATGCGGTAAATCAAGAGTTCACGCACCAACGGTAGCCGGGATATCGGGGAGCAAAGAGAAGGGTGCTTACAGCATAGTCCTGTCGGGAGTGACGGGCTATGAGGACGACGTTGATGAGGGCGACCGAATGTGCGTACGAGACACGATCTCTTGGCCTTGTTTCACTCACTGAGATGGTCCCCAGTATATACACTGGGTCTGGCGGGAAGGCTAAGGGCGACCGGGTATGTGATATTGAGTATAAGTCTATTCATGGATGTCCTCACAGTTCGGCCAGTCGCGTACAGGGCCTCAGACACAGGACCAGTCGTTCTCGGACCCCAGGAATGCCGCTCTTTTGGTCAGTGTCTCTCTCTTACACAAAGAAACAGCGACTTGACACCCCTACAGAAGTCCCGTGATACTGGCAACCCAGTGCGGGTCGTCAGAGGAGCCGAACTACGTTCTGATTTTGCTCCGCCTGGAGGGTGAGCATTATATCTGAGACAAAATTGTACATGGTTATTGACCTGCTCTCAGAGACTGCAAGTACCGCTATGACGGGCTCTACACAGTGACCAACGTGAGGCCCGCACAACCCCTCACCCATTAGGCACCTACTCACAACGTCACCGTTACCGCATACAGGCATGGCTGGAACGCGGCAGAGCTGGCTATACTATCTGCCGTTTCGAGCTGCAGGTATGAAACCTCCTTCGTGTCTGGCTACATGGCTCACGGCGCGCTCAACTGCAGCGTCTGCCGGAGCAACCGCCGGTTCCAATACGCGGAAGCACCCACAAGGGTCGATCGTCCAGCAGGCGGCGACGCGACCGCGACTTCACTCCGATCCCGGAACCCAAGTTCGAAGGCATCCCAATTCCCACTATACCCCATGCCGGCCCGTCGTCGACAACTAATATGGCGTCTACCAGCGGGCAGGCGTCGAAAGCCAGGCCGCCAGTGGCTTCCTCGCTTCCCGTGAAACGAACGGTTGCTCGCCCTCTCATGGACAAGTCCCTGCGCCCCTCTGACTCTGCATCTGCTCCCTCAAGCTCTCACCCAGTCCATCCACGCCGGTTCGCCCAGGGTGTCTTGCCGGCGCGGGTGGATGCTATGCCGCGCCAGATCCAGCCCCAGCCTATGCCCAGAGTCAACCCGCCTTCACGCGCTCGCGCAGGTAGTTCGAGAGAGCAAAGCGTGCCCCCGTCGCGGGTGGATGCCTCTGCCTCTGCTGCACCTCATTCGCTGTAAAGCGAACTGCAGTCGGAGATGCTCCCCCTTGATCCCGCTATAAATGTCCCGAGTTCAAGAGATTTGATGCTTAGAAGTATATTTTGTTTATGTGCCCGCGACTCGTGCCTGGGGCTACTTATACCTGTTGTGGTGTCTGATATATGCGTAAAATAGGATTTGGACTTCATGGACGTCAAGTAGACGCAGTACTAATACCTAGTATGACATATCTCTTTACCTATGCCGACTGCTCACATGTATGTACATCGCGAATTTGTGTATTCCCAGCCAGGCTTGTAATCATCGACAGTAATGCCAGTATACCCTATTCCCTGTATTTTTTACTTAGAGTCGATGCTACGGGAGTTCATGAATGCGCAGTCGGTGCTATAAGAACACAAGCTCGAAGCCAAATGCTGCAGAGGCCGCTGAGGACTGTCACCTAGACATCGGACGTCGGGTTGAGCGGTTATATACAGCCATCGTCGCACAACACGATGCACAGCAAATGCGGCTGGCTTGTACTAGCCGTAATACGAGGCTGTAGGCTTAATTCAGCTGCAGGCGTAGAAGCACGACGGTCCATCGATGATGGATGAGTATCTGATCGTTGGTGTCAGTTATGCCTTGACGATTGTGCAGTGAATAAAGCGTACGCACTGCAATCATACAAGGCGTGGGATGTGAAAACAACTAGAAGACAAGACGACCTGTGAGGAATATGAAAGGATTATGAGAAAGGAAAACAAAGCGTTGAAGCACGCCACACGTGAGCCTTGCGGAGTTTGTGTCGAACCTGATCGATGATCACTTAGTTACTATCAGTATCAGTAAGAGCTTAGCGCCTGGATGTACGCCTTTGTGGCTCGTCGGCGCTTGCTCAACTCTCCTCCCACCATTCCCCTGCTCCGTCCTCCCGTCCTCCTCGGCCCTTCGCTGTCCCCCTCGCGTCTGACCGTGGTACTCAGGACTTGTCGTCTTGATTAGACTTCCATACCATCCTCACCAACACAGCTTCCGGGACTTCCGTAAGCTGCGCGCCCGCATCTCACTCGCCTCTCGCGCGCCGTAATGGCCCAGCCACAAAACCCCAATAACTTCCCTGACGGGCTCGCACCTCAGCAGCCTGGAATCGGCGACTCACAGCCGTTCAGCACTCAATACTTGCATACCCAAGGGATGCAGCATACGCCGGAACAGGCCCGGCATTGGCTCCAGCAGCATCAAGCTCAGCAGGAGCAAGAGCAACAGCAGACGCGCCAGCAACAGACGATCAGCGGTGCGCATCCCATGCACGGGACGAACGGGATGCAGAACCCGAATATGATGAACAACAACCAGGTGCGTTCGTCGACTGTGTTCCGCTAGCGCCATGCTCTTCCCCATCCGATGGCCCCCCGGAGCTTCATTTACTCGTGCCGCTAGTACGAGCTCCAATTGTTCTTACCTTTGGCTGCTCTCGACCTCGACCATATTGCAGCCAAGGCATTGCCTCCAATTCGCCCGTCTGCTTACCTACGTCATCACGTGCAGTAGACGAGCGTAGTTCTCTTGTTTTGTGTTCATTCTCTAACTAGTGCTGACCCCACCACTCTAGATGTTTGAGGTGTTTCGCGCCCAGATCATGGCACGGATGGCGCAGCCTCCGGCGATGGCACAGGAGCCGATGTCAGCACCTTCCCCCTCGCAGGGCCATCAGAGCCAGCAGAGCCCAGCACCCGGGTCCAGTGGCCAGGCCCAAGCACACCTTGACCTGAACCAGGACATGACGCTTCTTTTACGCCACCCCCACATAATGCGCCAATTCACTGCTTATCAGATGCAGCAACGTCAGCTGCAGCTCATGAACGCGCAGAACCAACCACAGAACGGCCAGGTAACAAACATGGAACTCCTGCGCCAGGTCGACCAGCATCGCCAGGCTCTCGCCCGACGTCAGACGCAGCTGTCCTATCAGCACCAGCACCAGCAACCCAATCTCGGCCAACAGCCCATCGTGCAGAATGGCATGCAGGCGCATATCGGCGCACAACCTCCCCATCTAGGCTTTGCGCCCAGGCATGGGCCGCTGCTACAGCTACAGGCGTTGAAGGCCCGGGTGGTGGAGAGTATCACGCAGCGCAAAGCCCTGCTTGCCCGAGACCTGCGAGAGATGCAGATGCGGCTCTCTGTGGAGACATCGGGCGATATCCAAGCTCGGCAGGCGAGGGAGCAGCTGATGGAAGAGTTCAGGATGAGGATGGTGCAGTTACAGACTCACCAGAGCGAGATCAATAGGTTCAACGCTATGTCGGACCAGGATTTCGCTGCATGGTGCGCGGATACTCGCAGGTTAGCTCTGTTCGTGTTCGTTCCAGTATGCTTGTTGACTCATCGCCTTCCACAGGGCCAGACCAGAGGCGGGTCAAGCGATGTCCTCCTCGCAAATGGGCGGGCAGCAAGCAGGTCCATCCTCGCAGCCGCCTCAACCTCCGGCGTCCATACCGAATGTCCCGCAACAGCCGCCGATGGCTCAGAGTAACACAACTCAGTTGCGCCCGCAGCTACCACCGAGCCCGGCTATCTATTCTCCCCGTTCGGGGTACACTCCTTTCCAGCTACCTGCGAACGCGCACAATCTTACCCAGTCACCAAGCATGCAGCCGGAATTACCGATGCAGCTCCCCACCGATGTACGGCCTGATGCGTGTCCATTTGCGTGGCCAACAATGGGTGTGGAAATGTTTAGGAAGGCCCATCAGACGTACTGTCAACGAAACAGCGTCGTGGTCGATCAGAACATGTTGCAGGTCGAAGGTAGACTGGTCGACTTGCACGCGCTCCATACAGAAGTATTAGGTCATGGAGGCTGCTTTTCGGTATGATCTCTACGTTTCTCATCTAGCACCGCCGCTTACGATGTCGAACCAGGTCTCGCAAAATGAGTTGTGGCCTGTCATCGCTGCGAAGCTCGGCTTCGTACAGATCCCCGGAAGCGACACGGGGCCGGCGAAGTCAGGTCCCATCGTCGCCCAACTTGTCCGGGAGATTTATCTACGATTCTTGCACGAGTTCGACGACATGTTCCGCTCGTCGATCTTGTCGTCGACGAGGCCGATGCCACCGCAAGGGGTCAACATGGACAACGGTGGGCAGTCTCAGGTGGCGGCTCAGCAGGAACAGCGGCAGCCGATGAAGACGTACACGAAGCTGCACCGAAGCTCGCAGGACAATAGGTCGGCACACTCCCTGGCGATGCACGACATGCCGTCGCCCTCTGCAAGCACATCGCTCCTTTCGCATGCCGATGAACCCCAATATGGGACGACCAGACCGGCAGGCCCCTCGAACAAGCGGATCCTCTTCACTGCAGCTCTAAAGATGGCTGCCATCTTCGTCGTGAGCACGCTATTCTTGGGCGGGGCACTATGGCTCGCACTTCCGACGCTTGACGAGTGAGTTGCTGTCGTTTTGGCCCACAAGTGGCTCTACTGATCCTTCGCCTAGGCAGGACCGTCCAGACTTCCGCATCCCGAAGTCGTTTGCTCAGCTGCAGGTACTGAACACGCTCCTCAAGAAGTACCGCGATATCTATCCCTACCGCATCGTCGTCTGTTATGTAATGACCTACCTATTGTACGTGCAGCTACTTCTGCTTTCGGCTATCACTCACTGCCCCGCAGCTTGCAGGCATTCTCGCTCCCCGGGTCGATGTTCTTGTCGATTCTCGGAGGCGCCGTCTGGGGCGTCCCGAGCGCGATTTTGCTGGCGTGCACCTGTGTGGCGTGCGGCGCGACGCTGTGTTACCTCATCAGTGCGGTGCTCGGACCCGCGTTGCTGACGGTGCCGAAGTACAAGGCTCGCGCAGACGTGTGGTCGGAGAAGATCAACGCACAGCGCGAGCACCTCATCTCGTACCTCATCGTGCTGCGGATCGCACCACTGCCACCGCACTGGGTGGTGAACGTGCTCTCCCCGCACCTGGGGGTTGGGATAGTGCCGTTTTGGATCAGCACCTGGTTGGGCATCCTCGGGGTGACATTCATCCACACGACGATCGGAGGGAGCTTGGACGAGATGACATCGGCGGCGGACTTCCATCTGACTTCGTGGATCAACATCTTCATGCTCGCGGCGGTGGTCGTGGGCGTGCTGACCCCATTCGGGCTGCAGTACTTCTTTAAGCGCGAGCTCACGACGGTCGCTGACGGCGAGGTGCAAGAGAAGCTATTTAGCCTCGAGAACGACAAGGACGACTACTCCGACAGTAAACCAGACGAAGACATCATTCCTGAGGCAGGCCCAGCGCTTGTGACCGACGAGCCCACCCGCATTTGACCGCCGGGAATGACAACAAGAGATTTCTCTGACGACGTTATGACCTCTGCCGGGTACGGACGCTCGCGCATTGCTTGGAGACACGACGAGATAGATGTGTACGCTGTAATATCACCGCCAATGCTGCTCGCTTGACTTCCCTTCTCTGATAATCAGATCCCGGATGTAGCTTTTGAGGTACCACATCGTCCGTATTGTGTTTGCTCTGTAACCTGTACTAGTGTACGTGCATGTATTGATGATAGGTTCAGGACGTCCCGGAATCGACGCGGATAATGCTGCCGATCTCGATATTTGCGTCGCAGCAAATGTTGACGATCTTAGTCTACACACCTAGGTTCCACACAAACCCCTCACGCGTCGCGCGGAGGGTCTTGGTATGAGACTATCTACACACCCTGACAAAGGCCGCAAAGCATTCGGCCGTACTCAGGCATCGTGATTACAACTGACTGTGTTCGCCTGCTCAGTCCTCGCTGTAACCCAGTGCTACTTATTCCGCGACTGATCGGTAAGTATGCCGCACTACTACAGTTTGATAAGTTCTGGTACGATCACTGCACCTACAGACTAGCCCTCTGCAGTTGCATGGGCACGTGCAACTTGGTGTTTGTATCAATACTTCGTCATGATCAGTTGGCGTATGTCGCAAACTTACTGCAGCTGGCAACAAGGTCTTGCGCCTGATTCTACATGATAATTTGTCAACTACTCCCAAAGCAATACACGGCTGTATCTGACTTCGGGAGACGTTGAGCAAAGTGGTGTCTTCGCCGGTGTATACCTGTCTATGGACGGCCTACCGCATGGTGCCGGAGAAGAACCGTCGCACGTGCAGAAATGGCGTGCGGCGGCAGTGCGTGGATGTGGCAGCGTTGAGGTGATGCCCCATCTCCCACCCACCCAACCCATTTGTTACCACCATCCCGGCGGTGAGTCAAGGCAGTAAGCC
>MPVS01000259.1:0-35210 GCA_001931775.1 Fomitopsis pinicola
GAAGGTGAGCCCGAGCCCGAGGCCCATGCCGACTGCCTGCGCGAGGAAGACCTGTGCACGGCGAGATCCGTCTGTCAGCGGCGGCTGGGGATCTGGGGTCCGAGGCGGCGAGAGTGGGTAGAAGCAGGCGAGGAGCAAGGGCGCGAGGGCGCGACCGAGGAGAAGCGGAAGGTCGCGACGGGCAGGAAGGAGACGCAGACCGGCAAGCGTAATCACCACGCGTCGCCGCCCTCCAGTCCCGGTGTCGTCAACCCACGGCGGCCCACGCAAAGACGAGGCTTCGCACTCATCCACCCCCGGCGAAGAGAAGGCACAGCGCGAAAGGACCCTGGGAGGCGAACACACGCAGAGGAGAGCGGAACCGCGGGCCATGCGAACGCAGAAACAAGCTACGCCGAAGCCCGAGCGCGAAGCTCCATAAAATAGACTAGATGAGCCTGCGAAGCATGCAGGGGCGGCGTAGGGTGGGAGAGCTCTTCGAACAAGGTCCGCCGCGGCGCACGGCCGTACGTGATCAGTGCCACACCGTCACGCCTGACCCAGGTGTCGCATGCGTCGATGGGCCGTATGACGTCCCCTCTCGCGGGGTGTGTGTAGCGTGCGCGAGTCTCTCGCGACCGTGCGAGCGCATCACCCACGGGGGAGTACCGGGCGCAGCCCGAGGGACAGCTCCGCCGGGCGGGGGCGGCGCAAGATCGCGCGAATGCGAAGGAGCTCGGGGAGCTCGGGGAGCTCGGTGGAGGAAGACAGACGGGGCGAGAGGACGCGGACGCGGGTGGGTGGACGTACCTGGTAATATGCGCCGGGGCGCGCGAGGCTGAGCATGAAGATGCTGAAGACGTAGAGCACGCCGCCGACCGCTTCGAGGTGGTGGCTGCGCAAGGTGCGAGGTGGAGGAGGGCGGGGAGGTCGGGATGAGACCGTGTAGGAAGGGATGCACGATCAGGAAGAGAAGACTCACAAGTAGCCCGCGTCGAATGCGCGCCCGACGAACACGCCCGGTGCGTACATGAGACAGAGCTGGACGCTCCCGATCCAGCTGCGATCGCGTCGGTGAGCGAGTGAAAATCAGTGCGGAGGGGCGCACGCACCTGATGTTGGAGCTCGTTTCCGCGGGGAGGTAGTACGTCGCGTAGTAATCTGTCCACCATGGCGATCAGAGGGCGAAATACGACGCGGAGTGGGGGCGACGCACCTTGGTACACGCCAAAGGAGCTGATGTAACTAGGATGACGTAGCCGCGCATGAGAGCCTTCCGTCGTGGCGCAGCGGCGGGTGAGACTCACCCAAAGGTCGAGAACTGGACGAGCCAGCTGCGCAAGGGATGTGATATGGTCAGCACCCGTGGGTGAGACGCGCAGCAAGGGTCCAGGAGCACGGGGTAGCTGTGGAGGAAGGGACTTACGCGCCAGCGACGGTCATCCACGCCCTCGTGCCCCCGTCAGGCGGCGGCGGGGGTGGCCGCGCGGTGTCCTCGCCTGGTTTGCTGTCCTCTGCGCGCGGCTCTGGCGGCGCCACCTCGCGGACGTCGCACCCTTTCTCTGGGTCCTGCTTCTCGGGCTCGTCGTGATGGGTGGTGGCGGCGAGGGGCGGCTTCGCAGTGGCGAAGGACATGGAGGCGGAGGTGGAGGAGAGGGACATGGTGGAGGAGGAGGGGTGGAGGGATCTGTGGAGGGCGAGGTGGAGAAGCTGTGGGACGGTGAGGAAAGAGCCAGCGAGGGAAGGCGGGCGGGAGGGCGGCGGCATGTAGACCGGGTGGTCGACGAGACCGGGCGGGGAGAGGCAGTCTGGAGGGAGAGAGGGAGGGAAGGGCGGAGACGAAGAGGGAGGAGAGAGAGGGGCGGGTGGACGGGCCATCGGAAGGAGGGAGGGCTGGGAAGGAGGGAGGGCTGGGAAGGAGCGACAAGGCGATGTCGTAACACACAAACGACAGACTGGCCACTGATGATGCACGGAACGGCGCGACGTCGCCGGCAACTATACCTGCGCCCAGATTGACCGGCTCAGAGAGAGACTCACGCACACGGGGGGAACGCACGTCAACCCGCGCTGCCCCCCGCCGTTCATATCCTCCGCCGCCACGCGCATCCCCCTGCGTCGCCACCCCCGCGCCCGAGCAGAGCACGCCACAAGGCCGCCCCTGCCGCCCGCCCTCGCACCTACAGCCCCCATCCGGTGCTTGCCTGCGAACGGGCTGCCCCGCGCCGCACGGCCTGCGTCACACGTCACTCGCCTTTCCTCTTCGCGCACTTCCATTCTCCCTGTCCCCGGCTTCTCTTCCCCCGCGAGGCTCTTCCCCGCCCGTTCTGGCCACCCCGCGTCGAGATGGCCACCCCAGCGCCGCATGCCCCGCGAATTCCCAATGACGTTGTTGGGCAGCTGGCAGCCTGGGTGCAGCGCCCACCGGCAACTTACCGGCGACGCACCGTCTTCGGCCAATTAACGGTCGCCAGATAACGTTCAGATCGCCTCTTCGCGACCATCGCCCTTCGCTCCTTTGGGTGGTCGAGGTGCGCTGCAGGGAATGGGTGACTCTACGTGACACGCCATGCCATACGACACCTTCGCGGAGCTGGCCGAGGATGCGATCAATCTCGATCTCCTCCGCGCCACAACGCCCTCGACCTCGCCCTTTCCCAATCGGGTCGCCCACTCTATCAACGCCGTCCGACGCCCTGTCTCTTGGATCCCCGGCCGCTTGTGCCTGTCTTCGCTCCACGCCTCTTAATAACGCGCCCTCATCTATCACCAGCACGCACACTCCGCGTCGCCACTCGTATAGCCGACCCCCGTCTCCTTGCCGCCTCCGAGGGGCCACATCGCACTTCATGTATCACTGCGCACGCCGCGTGCCCTGCCCGGCACCGTTCTACACCACCCACCGCGCCCATACGTGAGAAGGGCGGCCTTCATATACAGTGGCTCCGAACCACTCACTTACATCTTCACCGTCACGAACGTGTCATTCGATATCAACTTCCCGCAAGATCCGTGTGTCTATTCGAGTCCAGCCAGCTCGAGACATGTCGTTTCCGTAACGAAACCACAGAGTCTAGTACCCAGCGGAGCGCGTAAGTGTGACGGTGCCCTGAACGACGAAAACGCGGTCAGGTGCAACGACGCTGAGTCAGCCACGCGTCGCCCCGTTCGGCGCTCCCCCCCGCAGTGACCCTCCTCCGTCCTCTCCACTTCCATCCCCCGCCGCCCCCGCCGCCCACCAACACTCGACCATGACGTCCAAGCAGAGCCGCGCAGAACACAAAGTCCCCGCGCTCAAGGGCCAGGAAGGTGCCGTCCCCGCGATCGTATGCTCGTCCCCCTGCCGCTGACGCCGTCGCGCGAAGCGGAGGACAAGGTCCTCGACTATATCAGATCGGTGCGCTCCTTATGCTGCCGGTGGGAAGGGGGGTGGGTGATGAGTGAGGACGCGCGGCAGATGAACCGGCCCTTTGGCGCGGTCGACGTGTCCGCGAACCTCAAGGGCGCCGTCCCCAAGCCCGCGACCCAGAAGATCCTCGTCGCGCTCGCGGAGAAGGGGGAGCTCGTGCAGAAGATGTATGGTGAGTCGCGTTCGCTGTTTGGAACGGATGTGGGCTGTATGCGCGGTGTGCGTGCCGGCTGGGCTGGGTCCCGACCTTGTGTGCTTGCGAGGCAGGGAGGAGGGGTTGTGCGATCACGCTAAGCACACGTCGGACCTCGCGGGGTGCCTGAAGCGCATATACGCGCTCCGTGCACCCATTGCATTGCGCATACATGCGCGAACTCCGCGCAGACGGCTTCCGTCATGGGCAAACAAGGGCGACACGCGCCACCGGCGCATAGCCCATCCACATCCCGTGCTCGTGGATCCTGACACGTACAACCAGGGAAGACGACGTTCTTCGTTGCGAACCAGGACAAGCTGGAAGACGTCTCCGCGGAGAGGCTCGCCGAGCTCGAGAACGAACACAAGAGCATCGAAGAAGAGAACAAGACGCTCGCCGCCAAAGTCCGCGCGCTCTCCACAGGTACGGCGCCGCTCCTACGCACCTCTACGACGCTTCTGACCTCACCCAGAGCTCGCGCGCCTCAGGGCCACGCCTACGGACGAGGCGTTGGCTCGCTCGCTCGAGGGCGCGCTCTCCGCGGTGAGCCTCCAAATGACAACGCACACATCCACAGCGAGCGTCCGCACCGTATATTGACCTGCGTCTGCGCCTACCAGACCGAGAACGCCCGAAAACGCCTCGCGCCGCTGCGCGCGGGCACCCCGCTCGTCTCCGCCGCCGAGCTAGCGCAGCTCGCCGCCGACGCCGCGGCGTGGCGCGCGGAGTGGGTCCGCCGCAGGAAGGTCTTCAACACGTGCGTCTCAGAGTCCCCCCTTTCCTCATCTCCCTGTCCTGGTCGCCGCAGAGGTTGGGCGCACTGACGCATTTGCGCTGACTGTTGAGTTGGGGTCGTAGGTTCTGGCAGCTCGCGACGGACCCGCTCCCGCCCCGGGAAGCGACGGAGCTCGCGGAGGAGCTCGGTATCGAGCAGGATACGCCCGAGCATGGGGCCCTCGAACGGGGGCTGTTCTGTGTTGCTGCGGTCGGTGGCGGTGGCGGCGTTCTGGGTAAGCGGAGGAGGTAGACCGTGCCTCGGTGGGACTTTGTAGTGATGGACTGGGGACTCGTGCGTGTCCTGCCCGTCTTTTGTTGTTCTCCTTGTTGTGTCGTGCTGCTGATTGTGCTCTGTGTCGATATGTGACTCGTACGTCGCTGAATTCTATCGAAGATATTCGTGAGAACCTTGCTGTGAGGGGGCTTCGTTCATCGGTGCTCGGTATCCACCGACCCTCCTGCATGCTTCATCGTGGAATGCGTCAACTGCCCAGGCACACATTCTGAAGACGTGGCGCACCATGACGGTACTAACCTATCCGAACACCTGACGTATTGCAGCCGCAAAATGCGTGAAGGCAAGTGGCGCCGACTGACTTTCAAAGGCGTTTTCACTGACATTCACCATCATCGCCCGCGCCACGCGACGCGGCCATGCACCGTTCTTATTAGTCGTCTCCACAGATGCAGCACTAATGCTCTTGATCGGTATCCCGAACCTACCGTTTACGTCGGTAAACGTAGTGAAGAATGACCACGAGGTCATGGAGTGTGTCATAAGGTGAGCTCGTAGGGATAATCCATTGAGCTATGGGCAGCTTACACAACCAGCTACGCACGAGGCTTGGGCCGAATAACGCCCACAGTGTGTAGAATGGAAGACCACGACGGTGTATGTAAAAGATGAGTCAAGGTGTCATATCTGGCCTTTTCTCTACCTCATTCCTTACATGCAGCTCGCTAATCTACCCGGGACCCCAGGGCATACGGAGCTATCTTGCTGATTGTGTGGCCCATTCACTCGGGTGCTCCCTCCATGGCTGGGTATGTCCCTCCCATTTGTGGACTCTCTCCGTTCGATTTTCCGTGCAGACGCAGAGTATGTTGACACGTAACGTCCAAGCGGCAGCGATAGATCGCGCTTACCCCCCAGGAACCGGATTCTTCCAAGTCTTTCGCCGCGGCGGGCTGCCTCGTGTTAGGCTTCCTTTGTGTTTTCTTACTGTTTTCGACTATCCAGGTGAGTGATTTGCTGTTTAAGAATTTCAAGCACGACCGTTGGCTGTCGCGACTACGCGGGGTGCGCGTCGCATTCCTGCACACGCCGTGTGCGGCCGGGACGCACATCACTCGCAGCAGGCGAGGGTGGAAGGCCCCACTCCGGCTTGATCAGGACGGCATCAACGTATGCACTAGTAAGTATCCCTTAACAACTCTGACATAGGTGTTTACCATCTTACGATCCAGGCACTTCCTCCGTACGTATTGAACCTCGCTCGTGTCCATGGTACTATGCAGGGGTGCGATTTGCGGCGTCACGAACCTTCGCGCCTCGAGGACGCAACGCCCACACGTAAACCGTGGCCTGCGAGGGACGTTCCTATATCATGCTCTTGTAGGCCACGGACACTCCCCAAGACTCGGACCTTGCCCCGCCTCTGCAGTATGCCAAAGGACATTGCGCTGCCCACGACGGTGTCACCACGCGCGCACCCGTACTCGATGCGACTCCGCCGCGAGTGGTATGCGAGGGTACGTAGTATATCATCGTCCTTCTGGATTCTACCAACCGTCTGACTTCGCGGCACGGGTGTGTAGAGGCATATCTGCATTCACCTGGCGTGGATATATCATTTGCGGCTCGTTAAGCTAGTACTCGACGTCCTTGGGTGTAAGTCCTCGGTAACTTTGCTTCTGATTAACTAATGGCTTCCTACCTACTAGATCCCGGAGAATAGGCTGTGAACGCGGACTCTCCTACCAAAAACACCCACCCGAACCCAGCGACGGGGTGTGCTTTGTGTTCTCTTCCTGAACATGCTGTGTACTACACCATTTTCTCCCCTGTCTCGCAGAACGTTGAGGCTTTTGGAGCCGTGAATATATGTAGAGAATGTGCTACTTAATGACTTAGCAACTCGACGACACATGGTTGCAGCGCAGTCATCCTGAGTGCTTACTTGGCTGACGTATTGTTTATGAGTCAGCCACTGCAGTCTGACGCCCCGTGCTTATGGGCCTCACTGCCGCATCTCCGATAGACCAGCTCCGTTCATACAGTATGCACAACCCACGGCGACGCCCCATGAAGTGTTTTATGGCCTCTGCTTGACGACTCCGTATGCATTTCCAAATCTCGGGCCAGATAGTGCCCGCTCCGCACGCTCTTGATTGTCGGCCGTCCGCCCTTCAGTGCGTGGCACAGCTGACTGCAGAGGCCTACTGCTAGTCGGTCGAAGAGCCAGGTCGGACCCTGTGCCAACTGTGTCCGTGGCTGCGCATTTGCGTACGCACATTATGCCTTGTCGTCGGTCAGCGCGGAGACCAACCCAACAGTACCTAAGGTCGCGCTACGCCCGCTCCGGTCATGGACTGCGGACGTTCACGAGCTCCATGCACTATGGGGAGACGAAGACCACCGTCTTCGGGTATCATTTTGGCCGAAGTCTAGCATGCGTTTGTACGAACACCTCCGTGATCTCTCGGGCAGGGAGGGAGCTAGGGCATGTCGTTTCTAGCGATGCGTACTCCCGATGGATGAAACGGAAGTGCACTTGACCGTCTCGTGTACATCCCAAATAAAGTACTAGACGAATGGAAGTCAGTTCGCGTTCGCATAGCGGAGACGCCGCTTCTCCTGTTCATAATTGCCCTTGTCTTCCGATACAAGGAAGTCTGCGTGCTCACTGTCATCCCCACGAGATACCGCCAGCCACGACGTAGAACCGAACTCCCGTGACGCAGCACGCGTTGGAATAGTGTGTATGTCGGCTGTGAACACGCCCATGGACGGAGGATATACTTCGTGCGTTGGCTACGAAGAGCATCCTCCCGGCTCCTGCGTGCATTCGATGAGCCGTGAAAAGTAAGTTGACTCGCTCACCAATTGGTCGACGAGTAGTGTGGCGCGTCAAACACTCTAGGATGGAAAATGAAGCCGACGTACACTCAATTTGTCAGACACGAGGAAGATTCAAGTTGCTCACCAAGGTAAAGCTCGTACGTATCGGCTTAGACGGGCCCCGTTAAGCCAGATATAAACTCGAATCCGGTTTGCAGAGGCTAGACAGTGCGGGCGTCCGTGGGTTCGAGGACTTGAAGGCGTATCCCCGCGGCCTGCAGTCGATCGCTCGACGTGCATTGGGAGAAGGCAAGACACTGCTCAACGTCCGAAGCTCAATGCCGTCCGAACTGACAATGTCAGCAGGGCTTATACTATCGAGTACTCATGTTCGATAGAGGTGACTGCAACGCACTCGACCCGGAGCTCACATCATTTGAACAGCATAGTATTCGCTCGGTGGTAGGGAAAGTGAGTTTGGCTATACAAGCATAGACCGAGGTGTCAAGCCTTCAATGCCGCGGTACCGAAGCGCATCAGCGACGAGTAACGAGGGAACGACCCGCCATCCGACCCGCCGTCGTGGTGTGGTGGTCGGTGAGCGAAGACGTTTTATGGAGCGAGCGCCGCAGGCCCTGTCCAGGACAAAGCCAACTCGGACACGTCCTGCGAGGGTAAAGACTCACGAACAGCAGCCCTGCGCCAACCGGCTCGTAGCTGCGCCTTTGATTGGGCATATCAACGCCTCGTTGCCGTCGGTGGAAGGGGGGCCAACGACGTAGCGGGTTGCACTGCCCGCGGTCCAATCATGGGCTGTGTACGTTCACGAACCTTGGATCCCAGGTACATAGGAGACGAAGACCGTCGTCCTTGTCTGATGTCGGCCAAAATTTGGCACTCTGGATGCACGGATCCCTTCGTTAGCTCTTGCGGTATGACGAGAACTACCTCACGTAGAGTCAGGTACGTTGTTCCCAGCTATGCATACCTCCGATGGTTGCCACGGAGGCGCACTCAAGCGTCTCGTGTACATCCTTGGTGAGGTACTGAGTGAATCGAAGTCAGTTCACATTCGCGCAACGGGACGTCGTACCTCATTCTTGCCCTTTTCTTCTGATACAATCCCCTCTGCGTGCTGAACGTCGTTCTCTTGAGAAACCGCCAGCGAGTATGTAGAACCGAGCTCCCGAGATGCAGCATTCTTTTGAAAGGTGTGCCGTCGACTGCGAGCACGCGCCGGGACAGAGGATATACTTGGTGCGTTATGAGAAATCGCAAGTGAGTGCGTAGAATCGAGCCCCCGAGACACGGCGTTCCTGTTTGTCGACTGCGGGCACCTGCAGGGATGGAGGTGCGCTGCGCCAGCTAGCTAAAAGAGTATCCTTCCGGTTTCTGCGTGTCCGTCCGGCGAGTCGTTACCAGTGAGTATAGTCGTCCTTCTACCAATCCGTCGGCAAGCAGTCAGGCGGTCTTGGATGGAGGATGAAGCCGGCGTACACTCAATTTGGAAGACACGAGAAGAGTTGCTCACCAATCCAAAACTCGCGACTGAACGCTTACAAGGGCCCCCGGTGAGCAATAGACTAAACTTCAACTTCGGACTTTCGTGCTTCCAGGTGGTTTGAACGCGCTATACAGCGGCCGGTAGTTCATGGCTCGACATACATTGTGGTAAGATCAGCCCCAACATGTCACAAGTTAACTACTTACCGAGCTAGGTTGTACTGACCCAAAGACTGCAGACTCTGTACCACGGAGTACGAGTGTTCGATCCAAGTGAATGCAACGCATTCGCATCCTATATGAACAAGGAGAGTGAGAGCCGGCGATATAAGTACGAGATGGGGTGCCCGAGCCGTCGACGTCGAGTGCCTTCGTGCTGCGACGCGACGACGGCGGCGAGTAACGAGACCGTCGTCGTGGTGGGGGAGGCGGCCGCAGGGGCTTGAGGTTAATGGTCCACCGGGTTTGCAGGGCACTTCAAACTCCGCGGTGACTGAGGTGGCGCAGCGTCTGGCGCCCGCCGCGCGTTGTGCGCACATAAGTCTGAGTCGTGCAAGGCGACCGCAATAGTGTTCGATGTAGCAAGATCCACCTTGAATGAACCAGCGCAAAGGATACATATATGAAGCACATGATATAATACGAATTTAGACATGCAGTTGGTGGGCACTGAGCCGCATCTGAGCACATACCTGTATAATAGTATATAGTACTATAACCAAGCTAAGATAGACACTAACAAAAGACGACGACAACGTCTATGAGCGCGCCCGTTTGCTACGCCTAGCATCCCAAAAGCACATAACAACATGGCCGAGCCACTTTTCATGGCGAACGCGCTGCGCGTGACCCGTGGAGCAGCCCAGTTGACTCTGGACACTGGCACTGCTGGCATCGAGAAGCATCCGGTGACGAACACGCGAGAACGTGGCCAAGCCTTACCTGCCAACGTCATCGGATACAAGTACATATCGCGACTCTCCCCGCGACTGAGTACTGAGTAGTTTCCATGTAATCTTATGAACACGTCGCCGATCCCCCAGTGTACTGATCGAGTGAAATGATCAATGCAACCTGTTACAATGCGTTGTTAGTGATCGTTATTAGTGTCTATCATAGCTTGGTTATAGTACTATACTATTATACAGGTATGTGCTCAGATGCGGCTCAGTGCCTAGTCTCATACCAAGACCCTCCGCGCGGCGCGTGAGGGGTTTGTGTCGAACCTACTGCACGACTCAGACTTATGTGCGCACAACGCGCGGCAGGCGCCAGACGCTGCGCCACCTCAGCCACCGCGGAGTTTGAAGTGCCCTGCAAACCCGGTGGACCATTAACCTCAACTGCCGCAGGGTGGCGTGACGAGAGTCGTGCCGAGGGCGTCTATGTCGGTGGGCGTGAGCGGGCGTTTGGGAGAGCTCGCTGCTTTCACGTTGCGTCGAGCTGGTGCTTGCTGCCGTCCTCTTCTTCCTCCGTCCACCCACCTCTCGTGTTTCTCTCGTGCGCGCAGCGCCTTAATGTCTGCCTGATTGCAGACCGAAGATCGCTGCGAATTCGAATCTAGCGTGGAATGACGTTTACGCTCTTCGTGTCAGTCTCCCTCCTCGCCCTCGTCGTCACCGCAAGACCCTTCGCGGACCCGGAGCACGGCGACGGACAGAATGCGACCCATTTGTGAGTATCCACATCCTGTATTCTGGATTGGCCGTGTGAGGCGAGGTTGAAGGCTGCATGACGGGACCACTTCGGGGGCGGTGGCGGCTCATCGTACGCGCCATGCCGTCACACTACGTACCGTTTGCGTTTACAACATGCAGCGGATACGATTTCAGCACCAGCGAGGGCGGGAGGATACCAGGTGAAGGTGCTGGGCCCCGGACTCGGTGCCAGGGTGCTAATGCGCTGAATCAGCGGCTGTTTCCCCGCATCGCCGTGCCTATTCCAATCCATTGTTCTCCTTTGGCACGGTACACCGTTCCCCAGCTCTTGCAGCTCCCTTCTCTTGACTGTGCAGAACACCAGAAACGCTAACATGCCCCTTGCAGGAATGCTAATGGCGGCCAAACCAATGGCATAGCGTCCAGGAACTTGCGGGAGGCGGTCCAAGCCGTCTTCCGAAGTAAGACTGGGTATGTTCTTACTTTCATTACATCTCGTTCCAACCCGCCGCTCCTGCTCTGCCGCTAACTTACGCGCTCCCTTCTAGTAATTACCTCCCCGGCATCCCGCCCTCCGTCTCCGATACCGACATCCGCGTGCATCTCACCTCGCCGGCCGTCCTCACCTCCCACCTCGCCGCCCTCGAGCTCGCAGGCCTCGACGCTGTCAAGGCCGTCCTCCCCCTCCCCTTCTCCTCCCTCGCTGGCATTGGCGCTGACGGCGCGCAGCTCTCCGAGCTCACGGACGAGGAGCGCCAGCTCTACGACTTGCTCCGTAACGAGCCCTATGCCAGCCTCGAGGACCTCGATGGCGGCGTGCGCCCGGTGCCCGAGCTCGCACCGATGAGCCCGGAGGCGTCGGACGCTGAGCATTCGCTCGTGGGCGACGCCGAAGGGGGAGGCGATCCGCAGTCGCCTGTACTCAATGCGAGTATTGGTGCCGCACCGCTCGTCGCGCCTGCCTCACCCGCTCTCGTCGTGCTAGCCGTGTCGGCCCTCATCTCGCTGCTCGTCGTCGCCTGCGTCTCCATCTCGCTCTACACCGTCTCCTACTTCCGCAAGCACGTCCTGCGCTCGAATATCGCCTGGGACGTCGTCCCTCGTATCGAGAATGGCCCCGAGCCGACTGAGGGAGGCTCTATTCCGACTGGCGGGTCGGGTGATACTGGCGGAGGCGAGAGCACGAGCGAGAAGGATCCGGAGAAGGACCTTGACCTTATCGACTTTGACGGGCCAGTCTCGACTAACCCTCGCTCACATGTCGAACTCGTCCAGGACCTCCTGCCCGAATACAGCGAGAAGACAGAGCTCGTCGTGCTCGAGAAGGATGGCGATTCCGACAGCGAGCTGGACGAGAAGTCCGGCTTCCAAGATGCGCCCCTCCTCTTCACGACCGACACTCTCCCGGCCGCCCCGCGCCTCAGCGTCGTCATCACCTCTGACACGGAGCACACGCACCCCGACCCCGAGCTCCTCCCGCTCCCCGCCTCNGAGCTCGATATCGCGTTCGCGTTGCAGCTCCGTCCTGGTCTTGGCTTGGGCGCGGAGGGCGCGTGGCTCGTCCGGTTCTTGATGGCGATGTTTGGCTGGCTCGGAGTTGTCGTGGGCGGTGGTGGTGCTGGCGGAGGCATAGGAGCGAGGGAGAGACGGGCGGTGATGGCGTGACCATGGTGTGGGGATTGGGGAGGAAGTGAAGTTGGAAAGGTTTGCTTTATGCTTTCTCTGGTTATCCGGGACTCGTCTCTCTGGATGTTTGCGTTGCATATGCTTGCATTTACGGATCGTGCTGACCCTCATCTCATCAACTCGACTCACATCATCATTCCTCATCTACGACACGATCCCTATTTAATCTTCTACCTCTTCCTCGATGCGGTGCATCTTGCTCGATGCTCGCTCCTACCTTCTAAGATACTGTACAGTTTACACTTGTCCCCCGGACCCGGGGTGCTGTGTTCCGTACGGTACCTACTCTGACTTCTACCTCTTACCCTCACACCCTCGCTGTTACACCTGGATTATCTTGCTGTAATCATCGGGAATGGAATGAATGCCTTATCGTATACAGTTGTGTTTGCCAGGTTGCCGGGACGTGTGTAGGATAGTAAACCGAACATCGCTTGAGCGCCCGAAATAGCGGCCTGATTCTTCTTCGCAGCGACCATGCCTACCAACCGTCGTGCTCGTTCTTGGTGCTTGCCATCCGCGTCTCCGCACCACCTCTCCGCGCTACTCTCGAGTGCTCCACTAGGCCTTATACTGCTGTTGTTTCCAAACTGTGCCGACGTCTGCGCCCTGTGGATTCAGTGATTAATGGGCATAATTCCCGACGGCCGGATGCCTTGTACTAACCCACTATCCGACGCCAGCCTCGCGGGATTGCCGACGTTGTTAGTGCTACTGTACTAAGATGCAGCAAACACTATGCACGCTTAGCATGGCCTAGCTCATCGCGAAAAACTCAGCTAGAATCACCCGCTCGCATGAGGCCTATTCGTTCCCCCGGATGCTCTCATCTTCGGACTCGATGACGTCGAGGAAGGGGATGACTAATGTTAGCGGATGGAGGTCGTCGGGTTGGTAAGCACTACGAGAGGTGAGTACTTAAGTGCCTGCATTCTTTGCAGTCTGGCGTGAACAGTGTCTCGAAGAGACTAGTACTGCTCGGCGAACATGACGAAGTACGTGCTGACGGGCGCGACTGGCGGGCTTGGATCACAAGTACTGCTCTTCCTCCTCCACTTGGTTCCTGGTACGTGTCTCCCTTCGCATCCCTACTCAAGCCCGCCTCACTGGCTCGCCCGGACAGCCTCTGACATTATCGTCTCTCTGCACAACCCCGCCGGCGTGTCGCCCACCATCGCCGCGTCCGGCGTCGAGGTGCGCAAGGGTGACTACGCCGATCCCGACTCGCTGCGTGCTGCCTTTGCGAGCGCGGACAAGCTCCTGCTCGTCTCCTACCCCTCGATTGCCCACGACCTCCGCGTGCGCATGCACAAGAACGCGATCGATGCCGCCAAGGCTGCCGGGGTCAAACACGTCTACTACACTAGTCTTGCCTTCGGATTCGGTGCACGCGAGGACCTTGTGCCAGCGGGTGAGCATGAAAGCGTCGCTGCGGTGATGCAGGCACACCTCGATACGGAGGCGTACCTTCGTACAAGCGGGCTAACCTACACGATCATCCGCGAGGGGATATACAGCGAGAGTTGGCCGTTGTACTTCGGCTTCTGGAGTCCGGCGGAGGGCACAAACGAAGTCGTCATCCCGTATGGAGACGGTGCGATTGCGTGGGCGAGCCGAGTGGACCTCGGTGAGGGTACGGCACGGATACTCTCTGCGGTATGTCTGCTTGTCACTTAATCGCTCGGCGCTGCTCATTAACCAACAGACCAGTGAATACGAGAATCGCACGCTTCTCCTTTCGGGTACTCACACCGTCACACTGTTGGCACTCGCCTCCACTATATCCTCTTCCCTTAACCGGCCTGTGCACCTCAAGGCAGTCTCTGTAGACGAATACATTGCTGCGCATACGGGCCGGCCGGGTCCACGCGGAGAGGCTGCGTTCCTGCGGGAGTGGGCGACAACATACCACGCGCTGATGCGTGGTGAGTGTGCGGTTGCAGACTCGACACTGCGGGAGCTCATTGGGCGGGAGTTAGTATCGTTTGAGGAGACTGTGATAGGCATGCTGGGCGTCAACGGGAAGGGTATCATACAGCAGTATGCAAAGTGACTGTCTATCTATGTATGAGGGAATGTAACATTCGGAGGTTACTAATCAGCAGATCATGCAAAATGTCTGAGACCGCTCGACAGCTCACATCTGGGAATCACCCCGTTCCTAGTAAAATGAGAGTGAGTGATTGTTCACTGCGTGTACAACGTCTCGCGTGTTCACGTCGTACCCGCAGAGACAAAATTTCAGCCTAACACCGTAGAGAGCGGCGAATGCAGACACAAGATCAGATCAGAATCATATCTCAGCCACCGCTTTACGGCGCTACTCTCTGGGATACTCCTGATGTCTATGGCCCAGATGTACGCATCTCTTTTACGCTTCATCGTTTCGAGTGTGCCTCCTGGTATCTTCCACAGAGCTGCAGACTTTTCGACGACCCTGATATCCGATGTCCCTATGTACTTACACGTCAACTACTATATTGGCCCGGGCATGGCAGACTGCCATAATTCGCGATCGATTTGGAAAGATTGGAATAGACGCCGGCCCACTTTGACAATCTCATTACATTCAGCATAATTGAAAACCCCCAGACCAACTTTTACGTAATCATTGAGCCACTCCACATATGGCAATTGCACATTCTTCAAAAAGCCCGCACTGAAAATATCAGGATATTCATTGTACCCCATTTTTGTTAAAAGGTTGGGTTAGGTAAGGGTTCGGGAAGGCATATCCGCCCTGAGCACCACTTCTGGCGCGTACGCGCCAGTCGTGGTCCACGATTAAGCGCCGACGTCCACGACTGGCGCACCCACGCCAATGGTGGAACCACGACTGGCGCGTACGCGCCAGCAGTGGGTGCTGACCAGGCACTGCGGGCCACCGTTAGCGCGAACACACCAGTAGTGGGGTTGCGACAGCCACTGATGTCACACCGACAGAAACAGTGGAGTCACTGCTGGGGTGTGTGCACCAATTGACCACACAATGAAGCACCACTGTTGGCGTGAACGCGCCAGTAGTGGGTGCTGAGGGTGACGAAATATTGGCATGCCAACATGCAAGGTAAATGACCACTGTTCGCTCGTCCGCGCGAATGGTGGTCAGTTCCTAAGTAGATATGCAAGCGAAATGCTCACCATTCGCTCGTTCGCGCGAGTGGTGAGCATGCCACAAGTCGATGTGCAAGTGAAGTAGTTCACCATTTGCTCGTTCGCGCGAATGGTGAGCATATTGTCCACCATTTGCGCGAACGAGCGAATGGTGCACATTGCGCAAGTCAATATGCAAGCGAATTGTCCACCATTCGCGCGTTCACACGAGTGGTGGACAATACGCTCACCATTCGCGCGAACGAGCGAACAGTGAACATTTGACATGGCATCTATATAGCTCAGTTAGCTATTAATACTAAACTGAAGACACTCTGATTTACCTGAAAATTGGTACATAGCATGCCTATGGCATCTAGAGGAAGGGTGCAAAGTTTCAGAAAAAACGGCGGGCTAGTCTTTGAGCTATTGCCAATTCTTTCTATTGTACCCCATTTTTGTTAAAAGGTTGGGTTAGGTAAGGGTTCGGGAAGGCATATCCGCCCCGAGCACCACTTCTTGCGCGTACACGCGAGCAGTGATAGATGAATAGGCGCTGAAGAGCACCGATGGCGCGTACACGCGAATGGTGGAGCCACGAGTGGCGTGGACGCGCCAACAGTGGGTATCGACTAGGCGCCGAGGTCCACTTCTCGCGCGTACGCGCCAGCGGTGAGGCCACTGTTGGCGCATTCGCGCGAACAGTGGATGATCACGTGGAGGCTAGTATGTAATATGCACGTGATGCACTTGATTGTTACGTACAGGAGAAACAGATCACGTGCACGTGTTTCTGTCTTGACGTACAAGAGAANGTATGTAATATGCACGTGATGCACTTGATTGTTACGTACAGGAGAAACAGATCACGTGCACGTGTTTCTGTCTTGACGTACAAGAGAACCAGATCACGTGCATGCGTCTATGTCTTGACGTACACGAGACACAGGTCACGTGCACATGTTTCTGTCTTGACGTACAAGAGAAACAGATCACGTGCATGCGTTTCTGTCTTGACGTACAGGCAGAAGATCATGTGAGGGATGTGTTGGGGGGAATATATAGAAAGGGATGGGAGGGCGACCTGCTCTCTTCCCACTCCCCCCACCATCTCTGCAGTTGAAAGGTAAGTGTGGCGAATTGTGGATTGCGTGCATACTGATGTTTGTAGCAGAACAATGGCTGCGCCGCACTACGACTTCTATGTTGATGAGCCGGCGGTGTGAGTCGAGCTTTGTTCTATTGAAGTGATGATGATGGCTNCCGCACTACGACTTCTATGTTGATGAGCCGGCGGTGTGAGTCGAGCTTTGTTCTATTGAAGTGATGATGATGGCTGATGTTGTCTTAGATGGGTGGCAGGTGTCAAGTGGGGGCGACTGGTCGACCCATACAGGGAGATGCAGACGAAGGAGTGAGTCATTTCTGCTGACTGATGAGCATGATCTCACATGATGATAATATGCAGAGACTTGGAAGCTGCTCTGCGACGGGAGCTGCGGTTTTTGCGGTGGCGGCGACATCATCCGCGGGGGCGGAGTGATTTTATGCTGTCAGCGGTGCCTCCGCATGTGCACCGGGATGCGCGGAAGTTGAAGTTTGTGCCTGGGCTGGTGTGGGGAAACCCGTGAGTGATAAGTGCTGGAGGGGTATTGAGAATGACAGACTGACGAAGTGACTAATGCAGACTGACGGATGCTGACATCTACGGGCCGGACTATGAGGTGGAAGATGAGGAGGAGGTGTTGCGGCCGAGGAAGAAGCAGAAGCTGATGTAGAGGGCTGTGGAGAACACGGACGCTAACTGTAGATACTAATAGTAATATACAAGGGTGCTTCACCGATCGCGCGGACACACCGAAAGTGAAGTATAATGGTTCACGAGTATCATGGGGCGCTGTTGGCGAATGGTGGCCGTCTGTGTATCTCATTGTGCGAGCCAAGAGTTAACTATTCGCGCGGTCGAGCGAACGGTGTCAAACGAGCCAGTGTGAGAGCATGCAGATTGATTATGGCCACTGTTGGCGCGCTCGCGCGAATGGAGGACATGCACGGGTGTGTGGCATCTCGTGCATTGGGCTCAACCAGTCCACCGTTGGCGCGTATGCGCGAACGGTGGCAGGTGAGTCAGCAGTGCATGAGTTATGTGAGCTGGTGGGTAGGGTCAGCGCGCTCGCGCGCATGGGGGACGTGCAGACTCGTGTCGCGTCATGTCAGGGGGCCGTCCACTGCGCTCCAAAAAAGGCTGCTTGGGTCATGCGGATTATGTTTGAGGAATCGGTACGTCGGGGTCACTTGTGCGCATTCAAACGACATGATGTACACTACGCTTGAGGGGCACTCGATCCAAAGTGATCAAATGGCAGCGCATCCCGGGCGGCTTCCGATAGCTGGTGCAAATGGCAGACCCGAGACGAATCACACTCACAACAACTCACCTGATAGAAGCACTCGGCGTGGATGATCTTGAACGACCACACGCTCGCAGTGATGTACGAATCGTACATCACTGCGAGCGTGTGGTCGTTCAAGATCATCCACGCCGAGTGCTTCTATCAGGTGAGTTGTTGTGAGTGTGATTCGTCTCGGGTCTGCCATTTGCACCAGCTATCGGAAGCCGCCCGGGATGCGCTGCCATTTGATCACTTTGGATCGAGTGCCCCTCAAGCGTAGTGTACATCATGTCGTTTGAATGCGCACAAGTGACCCCGACGTACCGATTCCTCAAACATAATCCGCATGACCCAAGCAGCCTTTTTTGGAGCGCAGTGGACGGCCCCCTGACATGACGCGACACGAGTCTGCACGTCCCCCATGCGCGCGAGCGCGCTGACCCTACCCACCAGCTCACATAACTCATGCACTGCTGACTCACCTGCCACCGTTCGCGCATACGCGCCAACGGTGGACTGGTTGAGCCCAATGCACGAGATGCCACACACCCGTGCATGTCCTCCATTCGCGCGAGCGCGCCAACAGTGGCCATAATCAATCTGCATGCTCTCACACTGGCTCGTTTGACACCGTTCGCTCGACCGCGCAAGATCGTTGATTGGTCATTGTTCGGCTTGCCTCCGCGCGAAGATGACACACACTGAATTGCGCTGTTGTGCGCGTGAATGACACATGCAGCCGGCAGAGCCTGAGCCGTAGCGCGGTGTGTTGGGCGCTCATGTCCTCACTATTGGCGCGACCGCGCGAATGATGCCGTTGTGATGAGCGTGCGCACGCACATTACCTGTTCGCAAACGGCGGGCGAAGATGGTAACTAGTGATGCAAGCTCACATTAGTATCACTGAAAGGGTAATCGCGCGAACTGCGATGTGACTCAATCCTATAGAATATCACTAGTCTTGCGGTTGCGCGAATGGTAGAGATCCGCGTGAACAGAGCGCGCAAAGATCCACCGCTGGCGCGACCGCGCGACTAGTGGCCGCGGACGTAAGACATGTCTGTGTGTTTGGTCACTGCTGGCGCGACCGCGCGACTAATGGCCGCAGATGTAGGTCATGGCTGCTCATGTGATCATGGCTCGCGCAACCGCGCCAATAGTGGCTATGTTCGCTCGGGCGTGTACGCGAACGCTGGCTCCTCGTACGGCGTACTCGCCTGTCGCGTTCATATCTCCACTGCTCGCGCGGTCGCGCCAGTGGTGGACTGTGCATACCCAATCATCATTATACGTGAAGATACATAAGGTAAGAACGCGTGAACGGACAATAATACATCTCCACCACATGCTCAGAGCGAGTCGGGTCCCAACACGGCACGCTCGATGGCGTTTGCTTCTTCCTGCGATATTTGCGACCCGGACCGTCGGCGGCGTTTGCGACGAGGCTCTCCCGAGGCAGCCGACCATGGCGCAATCGCGCTCCGCGGTGTGCGCGAGGCATATGCACCTAACCCGGAACCGCCAGCTTCCGTTTGTTCGAACGCGGCGAGGACCGCGTTGTCGTTTGCCCCGCTGAACGCTCCCCTGGTCCCTGACATCAGCCTGATGTTTGGCGCGGTCGTCGAGCCCAGCATGCCGTTCAGCAAGATGTGCGTCTCGTTGTTCTGGGCCATCACCGTGCGCATCATACTCTCCAGTTTCCTCACGACGTCCTGTCCAATCGAGTGAGGCTGCGTCGGACGATGCATCTCGCGGTCGCTGCCATCTTCCATCTCGTCGTCGTCGTCGCTGTCGTCGTCTTCCTCTGCACGACGCTTCCTCCCTGCTAGTGTATTGTTAGCATACAGTTTGAAAGTTCGCTACCACGACTCACGACGATCAGCGACATCACCGGGCGCACCAGACACTCTAGCCACAGAGTCTGACGCGCCACCATGCCCCTGCTGGTCGCCGCTTTCGTCAATGATGTGGCTCGTGTTCGTGTTCGTGTTCGCGCTCGCCGCTGGAGCAGGAGCAGGAGCAGGAGCAGGAGCAGGAGCAGGAGCAGGAGCACGGGACGACAATGGTGCGCGGACACGAGCGGCCCTCAGCTTCCGCTCTTCCAGCGCCGACAGGCTACCTCGAGGCCTCCTGCCACGCCAATGCGGAAGTTCAGATATGAACACCGGGGGCGCGATCACGGGGGGCTGCCTGTTTTCGTTGCCGCCGCGTTGTCCGCGTGGTTCACGCACAGCGCCAGCTCCGGACGAAGAGGGCCCAGCCTTCGCAGGCCGCTGATGCTCGTCGCGGTTCCCTTTTGCCTCGACGACATTGTCGTCCGCGATGATGGGGCCGTCCGTCTGTCGACGCGAGCCTGCTGGTGGCCGGTTGTCGTTATCGTTAGCCAGGGGCGCATTTGATCCGGCCGAAGAAGAAGAAGGAGCAGAAGCTCCCGCGTCTTCCACCACGAGAGTGGGTGGTTTGACCTCCGAGACATTCGTCAGGCGCTTCGGCACTTTGTGTGTGCGCCACATGAACAGCACTCACCTTCCACGAACATGCCTGCCGCGACGTCTTGCATTGCCTGCATACATTGAAGTGCGGCGTGTCCATCTTCGTGCATTGCACGCCGCGCTTTGCGCACCTCACGCAGTAGTCTGCTGTGGCGACCTGTTTGTCCAGGTCAACGCATGCATGGCCATCATGGAAGGCCGACGACGACGACTCTCACCTGGAGGTCCGTCTCTCGCGGTGGAAGCTCCGGATCTTCGCGCCGCTTTTGTATGCCGCTTGCCGCCGCTGGCTTCTGAGTGAAGCGGCCTGAAGCTGTCGTCATTTACGTGGTGACGTGGCAGCGTGCGAGAACGAAGACAAGCGTCGGTCAGCAACAGACCACGACGATCATGTTTATGATGTCACTCACCGCCCTTGGGACGCTTGTCGCGGATGCTATCCTCCCAGTTGGATGTGTCCATGTCTGACAACTTCAACATGAGGTACTCGTCGCACTCGAGAACTGTGGGTCAACTGTCAACAATGCAGAGCGGGCGGGGGCGCGAAGGAGGCGCGAAAAGTGTGTATGGGTGTTTGCGTCGTCTGACAATAATAGACACAAAGAGGGGGGCAGAATGGAATGGACTTACAACCAGATCGATCGTTTGCTGACATCGATGGATGTGACGGGCCGCGTGTCATCGTGACACGTCACACAAGTGGAGAGACAGAGAGTTACGTTGCCGCGCGCGCGCCTCACAAACTCCTCCGAGTCGGGGGTCGTGATGACGTCTGGTAGTACTACGCCGCGCCACTCTATTGCGTACTCGCTGAAGGTAATGTTCTCCGCCCACCGGCCCTCACGGGGTGGCGTGTGGACCCCAAAGTCTAGGTTACACCGTACCAGGCGAGGGGGCATGTTCGAGTCGTTGTACACTTTCTTCTTGCGGTTAACATTCCACAATACATTCTCCTAGTGCACATCATCACAGCGATGAATCGGAACGGTCAACGCGCGCGACTCACGATGACTTCGTCGTATACGATGTCAACCGCGTCCTGGTCGGAGATATCTCGCTGCGAGTACCCGCAACACGTGTACGAAAACGCAAGGTGCGCCTCACGCGTCATTGGGTCAGCAACCGGGTCCGTGAACATCATGCGCATCGGCACTCCTGGATCTTCGATCTCCTGGCTGGTCATCGGAACACGCTTCAGGGCGTCCAGGTTCCCCGCTGTGATGGCCGCCTCCTTCAGGTACTCGTGGGACTCGTCGCGCATCCAGTGGATTCCTTCCATGATGCCGTGCTTCCACGCTGCCACGCCAGCGAGGAGGAGACCAGTGAGCGAAGGGGGAAGCGAGAGAGATGGTGTGGGTGTGGGCGGACACACCCGCACACGTTGTCGTGGGGAGACGGAGGCCGCGCGGGTGTCGATGGAGTTGGAGGTGAAGAGAGACAGTCAGTCAGTCAGTCAGACAGTCAGACAGACAGACGCACGGGCGGTAGACTGAACGCAAGCGAGGTCATGCCGTTCAGCCACAGTTGAGCGCTCCGCCGCATGCGGGGCGCCGCCGAGTGTCGATCATCCATATTGATCGAGATGCATCTTCTCGCGATCGACTCGCTCCGGCACGTCATATGTATTTGTGGCCATGGCAAGAGCCACATTCGCGCGATCGCGCAATCATGGGCAGATGTTCACGAAAAATGGCTCCCAGCTGACTTACTCAAGGGCCACCGTTAGCGCGAATGCGCCATTGGTGATATCATCATCATGATTACTCTACGTAGATCCTTTCCTGTTCGATATGTAGCACACTACGATTGCGACCCTCACCTGACACGATGCGCTGCGGAACTCTAATCAGACGTGTCTGAACGTCAGACCGTAGACGATCTGCTGGGCCGGCGGTACGACGAGGCCGGCGAGATTTGCACGGGCGCTGCCCAGCAGGTGGCGCATCGTTGTCCATCTTGCGTCTCTTTGAAGGTCCACTTGCTGTTGCCAAGTTCATGGGCTCCTTCGTACGGGTATGATTGTGGTTGTCGCTCCTCGAGTCCACCAGTACGTCCTTGGGGTCAATCATCAGCTCATGTAGACCCCGCTTGGCTCCAGTCACCGCAACTACAGCCTGAGTCGGACGATCCTGCAGGCTGGCCTTGAGCTGCGAGGTGTCATTATCTGCTGCTGCATTCACGCCATCCGCCGGCGATGCAACCCGGTCATCATGAGTATCAAGAGGCAGATGTCGCGGCGGCACACGCCTATTCCACACTGCCGGCAGTCGAGGCCGCGTGGGGTCTGTGTGAACCGTCGCTATCTTGCGTTTCCGGGGTGGAGGCAGAGGCGGTGGAGGAAGTATAGGAGAGGACGTCGGCGAGCGCACCGTTCTGACCGTGCGGCTGGTGGTACGGCCTCGAGAGGCTTCCCGGCGTGGCGGGGGAGTCTGCGGTTGTTCGATGACCTTCGCTGTGAACGTTGTAAGCCATCATCCATTCATCGCACAAAGAGGATTTACCTGTGTGAACATGCGCTGCTGCTGCCGGTGGCCGTGGCGGTCCGGTACGCTCTGCAGCAGGATGTTGTTGCTTTTCTTTGGCTGGCGGAACGACCGGCACGGCGGGCAGCGGGCGCGGTGGGGGTGATAACGAGGGCGGCGTGTTCAACGCCCGACCCTTTCCTTTCTCGGCCTGTGTCAGACGGGGGGCGTCGTATGGGTCTTCATCCAGTTCGCGCGCCTCCGCGTCAAAGTTCAGCGCCAACCAGGACGGCATGCGAGCGTTAGCAAATCGGCTGTTCTCCGCAGGCACTGGAGAGCGTGCACTGGGACCAGAGGCCGAGGCGGGGTTAGGGACACGCGCAGCATCCGTTACCCCAGGCACAACCCGGCGGCGGGCGGGGGCAGGCCGAGCGACTAGCTCCTCATCCTGCCCGGATGAGGTGAGGTCGATGATCGGGCGGTGGTGAGCGCGTCGTGGTCGTGCCACCGGAGGAGGACCGTTCAGGCGCATGGTGTTGTGGTGGCGAGCGGTGGAAAGAACGACAGGGCTGGAGCTGAGACCCTGCCGCACGATAAGCTGTCTGCCCTGTTCCACGTCGGCGAGCCAAGTGGCCGCCTCTGCGCCAATCAAGGTCGACACGGCGTCGAACGGTCCGTAGATACCGTTACTGGTGTACTGACGGCAGAATCGTTCGTAGAGGTCGAGCAGCGCGGACTCCGTCTTCCATTTCCAGTCTCGATTGAAGGTCCCTTTGAGTATCTTCGTGTTGACAGCGGTGGCGAGCCCCATCCGCACGAGATTAAACGTCGTGATGCCCTTTGACGAGTGCCGGGTGGACCAATACTTATCTATGCCTGCCTGAGGGTTTTTGACCAGAGCGTCCTCATGGTGGCGTCGGAGGGGGCTGCCAGCTTCCCATAAGCCTATGATGAAGACTGTGGTCATTGCGATGTACGGGTCACGGGATACATTGCCCTTGCGTTTGGTGTTCTCGATCCACCGACTTTTTCGTACGTGTTCGGTGACGCTGCGTGAATCGCTCGGGATGGGAGACCCCCACGAAAATCTGGCCCCCGCTGCCTCATAGTACACACGCGGAGCGAGACGAGCCAGGATGATGCCGACAATGAGCGCGAGGTGGTGGACGCGATTCTTGATGTCAAAGTGTCTGAAGACCCAAGTGTAGGTCTCGTCGCACACCTTCCTCCCGGCTGCATTGTCCTTCGTCGTCTTCGTCGCAGTCAAGAAGGAGGGCGAGAACTCGTCGGGAGGGACTTGTGATTTCAGTTTGTCTCCGAGGTCGCATAGCCGTAGGTCCAACGCGCACCAGGACGCGAGCGCGCTGGATTTCAACGAGTTCTGCGTCAGACGATTGACCACGGCCTCGTGGGCTGCCTCCACGGACACGGTCGCACTTGTGGGTGTGCTGCTCGACACGCCTTGAATGGGAGTGTGTTCTGACTCCCGGTCGATCATGATCCACGAGTTGTAGTGCGGCTTCTTCGGGCGCCTGCCACGCCCGTCCTCGACAGCTGCGCGCGCGCGGCCGCCGATGACACCGTTCTGAGCTTCGCGGGGCGGCATTGTCCAGGGGATGAACATCACTTCCTGCATTCGCAGTGCGGTGTGTACAATGCCCGTCATCCAGCGTTCCATCGCTTGAGGACGGGTCTCGTCGACTTGCGCGTATTGACTCATGAGCTGCAGCGCGAAGCGGAACACGGTGAGGGCCGAACCGTCACGATAGAATGGCGCGTGCAAGGGTGCATTGCGCTGACCTGCCAGTGCGCGCACGGGAGCGGCGGTTTCGACGATGATCTTGGCAAGGTCATGCTGTGACTTCTTGATCTCTCCTGTAGGATTGGGCAGTCCGTTGTTCCTCCGCATGTCGGCGAAGGAGTCATTGACGGCCGCCATCAGGAGACTGATCGCGACAGCGCCGTCGTGATGCCTGTTCTTAGAGAGCGGGAACGAGCCCTCCATCCATTGCTTCAGTTGGGCCAGCCGATTGTCGTGGTGGTACATCTCATGGCGGTCCATGGTGGCCCTACTACCGCTGTTGTGTTTCACCGATAGGTTGACCCCCTGGCTGGTCAGCTCGATGATGTCCCGGACAAGCACGTCCACGGCCACATTGGCGAGCATCAGCGCATAGCGGTCGTTCTCGGGAAGCGACAACCTTTGGTAGGTCAGCGGTAGGTCTCGCGCCTTCATGACGTAGAAATGCATGAACGCCTGCAAAGCCTGTATTATAGACATAACATTATTCCGTCAGTCGCACCGTTTGCGCGATCGCGCCAGCGGTGGCCACTCACCGCTGCGGCAGGCTCCCCCCATGTGAGGGTCACGGCGCGAAGGGAAGACATCAGAGGCAATCGCCTGTGGTCGTTGCTACAAGGCCAAGCGGAGGTCAAGATCTTGACGGGCTCCGAGCCTGGCACGGCCATGTTGAGGGTGAACATCATCGGATTGAGCACGGGAAGACTGTGCTGGAGGAGGCCGCGCGATACGAACGTGACGTCCCCGAGCTTGCGGGTGAGCACACGAGCATTGCCCGTGTGCGCGTAGGCCAACGCGCGCTCCAGGAGACTGATGAGTTCGATGAGCACCGGTGGGACCATGTCCTTCTTCCGCAGATTCTCCTTCTTGCGCTTGTACAGTTCATTGAGCAGGTTTTGCATCGGCCATGTGGTCCAGTCATATACGGATGGGAAGACCTGCGGGCGCGATAAGCACGAGGACACATGATGAAGATGAGGGGCGTACTTTCGGTTCGAATACGACTAGGTGGTGTCGCAGCTGCGCTTGTAGTGTCGGTGACGAGGTCGCGTTCATCATCGCGAGGATGATCTTTCGAAAGATGACTCTGTGATGGTGGTCAGCCGCGTTCGGAGTATCATGCTGACGAGTCTCACTTTCCCTGCCGTTGATGCGGCGCCATGTTATTGAGACGTATGACGAGGACATTCTCGAATCGCAATGATCTCGGCGCAGTAGGCTCGACAAGGCAGGGGCGGACGGCGTCGTGCGCGAGATGGATATCCAGCCGGGCTTGCAGCTGAGCGAGAACACGTTCCGCAGCGGCGGACTTTGCCCAGGCGGCGGTGAAGGCTTGGGTGAGGGTGCCCGTGCACAGCTCCTGCTGCCCCGCGGTCGGACGCATGCGGTGCGATATCTGGTTGTACAGCTGACAGGACCAGGGCTCGATGATGGGTCCACGGCCTCCGTTCTCTTCTATGTCCTTCAGTTGGGCATTCTCCGCGTTTGTGAGCGCACGCTGTTCACCCACGGTGAGGTTCTGATTGCGGACGTCACCCTCGCGAGGGTTCTGCGTGCGATTCATGACACGTTCGACGTCGAGGGGATATTGCTCCGCCGCCGCAGGAACGCCCGGTACTCCCTCGCGCAGCTGGATCTCCGTGTTCAAGATGTGAGAGTTGTAGTGGGGAAGCATGCGCGTCGCCTGCACGTTACCGTACTTGCGGAGGAGAGCTTGCGGGTAGCAATACACCGCGAGCCTCTTGCCGCTGCCTCTCATGTCCTCCATCTCGCCCACAGCTTGGACGAACGCGTCTTCTTCGTACGCTCTCTCCTCTTCTTCATCCTCGTTGTCCAGCATCATCATATCGTCGTCACTGCTACCGCCACCCGCGGGCGACGATCGGGACCTGCTCCGTCCGTGAGCGCGGCGCAGACGCCGCGCTCCTTCATGTCTGTGAGTGACGTCCGCGAACATGTCGGAGATGGTATGCAAGTTGCAGAGAATACCGCACTCTTCGTAAACGGTCAGGTCCGGCTGATGTGGCTCGCGGCGAGGAATGCGAAACCCGTCAGCGTCGTAGATCATGAGCTCTTTGCCGTCCGCGTCGAAGAGCGGATACGTCCTGGGGTCGATCGGTTCCTCGTCATCCTGGCGGTTGTGGGAAGCGTAGAGGTTAGGATGGTGTCGAGCGATGTCATTCGCGTCGAACATTTGCCACTCATCCTCTGGTATCTTTCTCGCGCTACGATAACAAGTCAGTGATGATCATGACGGCCCCGGGGTGGCGAGGGCACATACCTGATGTGGGTGGCGAGCGCATAGTTGAACGTTCTTATGCGGTCCCACCGGCGATCGATGTTCCATCGATGGGCTTCCGCTTCCATGGCGGCCGGTGTCGAATCCACCGCGATCACCTCGTTTTGTCCGTATCGCATGCTCACGAGGATGGGTGTGTGATCGAGGAAAAATCTGTCGGCCTTCCACTCCTGTGGCATGCCGGCCACAAACTGCTGGTAGACCTCCTCGAACACTCTGTCCGCCTGAACGGCTTGCGCAAAAGACATATTGAGCGGCGGTCCCTCCCTGCGCTAAATATCAGGACCACGACACGGTCATTTGGGACAGACTCACATGACGGTCCAGATATCGCGGAGCTCCCAGAGACTGACGTCGACGTGGGTGCCATAGGCGGTGCGCGGATTGATGACTACATTACGATAGCTGATTTTCGCTAACAGGTGCATGAGAAACACGGTCCAAATCTTGAACCGTTTCGGGGACAGACGAGCGTCCGTCCCGGTGATGTTCCAGCGCGAGAGGGCGGGGGCGTAGGCATCGTCATACACGCGGCCAAAGTACGCGTTGGGTGCGAACATGACCCAGACGGTCTCGTTGCCGTACGTGCCCGTAAAGCCGACACGACCGGTGGTGTTGAATCCGACGTCTCCACCCGCGCGAAAGTGACGGTACGGCTGCTTGAGGTTCCAACAGAAGGCGTAATTGAGGGCAGACAAGGTGTTAGGCAACACGGCGGCCATACCGCAGTCCGCGGGGACGTACATGGAGAAGTCGAGATGATGAGGGCCCGCATGCCAGAACAGGTTGGCATCGTCCGTCTCGGCCATCATCGACTGCGGGATGGTGATGTCCACTCGCCGCTGGAGGAGAGCGATGGACTCCTTTATGGCGGCCTCGTTGTGACGTTTCTGTAAGCGTTCGAAGAACGGCAGCGGCAAGGACTCGGGCTGAATATTAGCCCATGCCCTTTCGGTCGCCACCGCCGCTCGGCGGCCTTCGCGCGATTGGTCCAACTCGAGGATGTATTTCGAGACCTCTGCCTGGGTCATGCTCTCGTCGGTTGCCAGTCCAGGAGGAATGTCGCTCAGGTCGAACGGGTGAGATGGGCCCGCCAATGCCTCCGCAACGGATACACCGTCCCTGACATGTCTCAGGAAGATGTCGTGGGCGACAAATGGTCATGGGCTACTCACCTCTGAACCTCCGCCTGTAGAACCTCATGCGGTTGTAGAGGGCGATCGTCCCTCACGTCGTCTTGGTCGGCCCTAGGAAGCTCATGAGACATCATCATCCTGGTCGCGCGAAGGCCACTTACGCATGCGCATAAATGTGTACGTTGGCGACCACTTGGTCCTCATCATCGGGCTCTTCCCTTCGGTGTCGCGCCATTGCTACATCTTGGTCAGTTTTTCTTACTTTATACACATGGCCAGCAAGACTGACATTGATGTGGCAGCTGCGAATGTCAGGGAGGGGAATATGATGTTAATATTCGGCCGCGGGGTTGACCACGCGCGGCGATGGTGACAGAACGCGACCGCCGTTTGAGCGAGGCAAAGGGAGGGCGAGCGAGAGGTGGGTCACAGAGAGAGAGAGAGAGAGGGTATGCGAGCGGGGCGTATTCTCACGGAGCGTCGTTCCCAGACTCCCCACTGGTTGCGAAGTGTTTCAGAGTCGGTGTCCGGTGTGAGCGCCCGCGAAGGTTTAGGTATGTGACGTTTACAGTTCCGTGACGAGATCCGTTTGATTCCGGATTTCGTAGTTGCGCGCCCGTCGTGATCTTCCTTCCGCCCGTCACGCGGCGCGACGCTGTGAGCAGCGACGGCACACAGTGCGACGCTATGAGCAGCGACGGCACGCATAATGTCTGCGTCAGCCTCTTGACGGATGCCCGCGCGGCGTACCCCGCATCCCATCTAGGTGAGTCGCTCGCAATGGACTGATGATGATGATCATGACATAGTTGGCGCTATAATACACACAAGGAGCAATGTACGCTGGGACGACAGACGCGCGGTCAATAGGGAGGAAAGCGAGCGATCGCGGGAGGCAGAAGCAGTTCACGCTCACGGACCGGAGGGTGAGACGTCTAGATCGGCCTTGCTGCATCCTTATCTCCACTACCGTGATACGGGACGGTCTTCATCGGCACCTGTCCGGCTTTCCCTGAGCAAACCATCATCATCAGACACAAAGGTTACGATATGCGTGTACTTACTGGCATTCTTCTTCGCAGCGGAGGAGCGCGTGGTCCTTCCCTGGTTCGTGGCGGCGGCGGCGGCGGGGCGTGGGGTTGAGGGGCCGGCAAAAGTGGATGAGCTCATGGTCGCCTTGATCTGCGCGGCGTTCATCGGGCGAAACCCACCGGAGTGGTACTCCTATGAAGGGAGTCAATGCGTGTTCCGTGGTATGGTATCGAATCATACATTCAAGTTCACCACGGCTTGCGCGCCGGCATTGGCGGGGACGTCCTGGCGCTGCGGGTGCATTTGCACGTCGTCGTCTTCCGCTGCATCCTCTTGCTCGGTGGGCGGCTCGTAGGGAGCTGCGTGAGCGACTCGTCGCGCCTGCTCGCTCTCCTGTTCGAGCGCTTCCGCCTCCGCGTTGAGCTGATCCGCGACCTCGAACGCCATGACGATCTTGTCTGTACGAGGACGTATGAGCATGGTAGGTTGAGAGGGGTACGTAGTCTACCCACTCGAGCAGACTTTCTTCCAATTCTCGGCCACATCTCTTGCGTTCTCAGCGATGGCGTTGGAGGTGCGATCGACGTCCGGCAGTTGAAGATACCAACAACGGAGACGAAGGAAGACGAGGTTCATCCAGAGAGCTCGAATGGCTTGAATGGGTTCGGTGACATCGATGGTGGCCACGGTGGGCAGCATCAACACGCCTGGTGGAGTCGCGAACCAGGGTCGAAGTGCGGAGGAAATCCTGAACTTCGGGTCGTTCAAAGCGAGGAACATGGCCGAGTGGAAGGCTTCCGGGGGTGGCGTGCTGGCATCCACGGGGTTGAAGTGCCCAGCCTTTGTGGCCTCTCCGTTGGCGTATTCGCGCACTTCACTGGGTACGGCGCAGAGCTTTGCCAGGTTCTTCTTCATAGGCTCGTTCAACACTGCATGCGACGGATCGTTAGATACTGATGTCGATCGCCCACGGTATGCAGTTGAGTATTACGCCGCCGGAATGGCTATCATCATCGTCGGGGTAAACGAAGAGGAGGGCGCTGACTCGAACGGGGCACTCATGGCGCGATCGCGCGAACAGTGATATGTCGGACAGTAAACCGGAAGCACGAATACGCACTTTGGTTCACTTCTCTCCGCCTGAACAGGAAAATATGAAATCATTACGGATAGCACACCGTTCGCGCCAGCGTGATGAGCTATCGCCGATCGCGCGAGTAGGGCTCGCCAGCGTGTAGACGGGTCGTACATCATGGTAGCGAAATCGATTCACGATCGCACCCTTCGCGCGTCCGCGCCAGAAGTGAGTGCGATCGACTATGAGCGATGCACGCTGGCGGATCCCTAGAGAGCGTGGGCACCACTGGCGCGTCCGCGCCAGTAGTGGGCACGATCGACGATGAACAGCGCACGGTGACGGGTGGATAGAGAGCGGAGGCACCGTTGGCGCAAACGCGCCGGTAGTGGGCGAGCTTGACGACGGCACCGTTGGCGCGTATGCGCCAGAGGTGGCACGCGCCGTATGAGCAGATGGCAGACCGCCATCAGAACATCATCCACCGGTCGCGCATTCGCGCCAACGGTGCGTTAGATCAGTGGGTGAATCAACACTCACAGTCGACCACGGCAGACAACATGCACCCGTCAGTGTAAAGCCCTTTGAGGACGTTGCTCGGCGCGCGCGGACGCTTGTGCTCGGGCGACTTTGCGGTGGACGACACTGACCCGCCGATTTTGTCGCGAGCACGCTTCGTGCGTCGAGGCGGCGTGGTCGGTTCTTGGGACGACGGACCAGGAAGATCAGGCAACGACTCGCGCGCGTCTGCGGTCCTGTCAGCGTGTGTGCCAGACTCGTCCGTGGTCTCCGTCGCACCGTCAGGCTCCGAATCCGTAGGTTGCACTCCGAACACCGCCCATGGGTCAAACTCCCAGACGCCCCCATAGCCGAATGGCGCATCCGTGCCAAAGCGGTACTCCGCCGGGTTGCCGGCGAACAACCACCGTGGCCTAGCGTGCATGTCTCGCACGTCGTCAGACAACGATCCGACCTTGAGCGGCCGGTTGAACTCATCCGAGAGTTTGAACGGCACGAAGGACATGAGACCGTCTATTCCGTCTTCGTCGTCGTCGTAGATCATCAATTCTGGAGTCCACTCGGTGGGTAAACTGTCGTCGTCGCTGAGGCGTTCGCGCTTGTGGATCACGGTCGCCTCCTTGAACGCTAAGACCTATGATGTATGCGCGTCATCATCGTCACACAATAGAGACAGCACATTGCTCACGCTCCCCAAGTACTGTATCGCATGGGCGACGTCCGCGTCCACATACTGCCTCCGGATATTCACAGAGCCTTCGCGCTCACAGTACATGTACGCCTGCGGGAGTCGTAACACCTGGCGCAGGATGTGCGTTCGGGCAACGTGCCACTCTCTCGCGCTCCAGTCCTTCTCCATTAGCTTCGCCCCGTCCATGACGCCGCCCTGCATGTAGTCTGGTTGCTCCACGCCGTGCGTCGCGCGACCCTTCCCTTTGTCGGCGGTTGAACCAGAGGCCTCGTCTTGCGTTGGTTCCTTGCGCTCCTGGCCCTCATCGTCATCGCGCTCATCCTCCGTGTTGACGACCGAGCGGCTCTTGTACGTCTGCTTGCCTTTCGTCACCACCACCGCAGCCACCGCTGTGGCCGGAGCCTCGGCTGTCACGCTCGCCTGCTTCGTCCTCTTCCCCTTCACCGCCTTCTTCCTCTTCCCTTTCGCGGTCGTAGTGTCGTCGACAGAGGGAGGCGGCGCTTCCGCTGCCGATCTCAGAGTCTCGCTGTCGGGGCCGGCATCCGTCTTCCAGTCATCGAGGGTCGTGATGTCCGGCCGGTTGTAGAAGACGGCATGGTGCTTCCGCTGCGGCGCCTCACCGGTCGCGATCCAGTCCGGCAGAGCGATATATGTGTTCGGCGCTCGTCGCGTCCACGGTATCCACCAGTACACGCGGTCCGACCTGTCAACAAAGTAGTCGATCGCGAGGCTCGCCAGCAGATCGAGGAAAGTGAGCACTGGCTCGTGACACATGAACGATTCCATGACCTCGGATTGCGCCTCAAGGGCCAAAGCACAGACAGCGTGCGCCAGGTAGCGCACTTTGATCCCGTTGTTGGAATGGTGAGACTGCTTCGTCCGGTTCATTATCAACGCGCCCGGCCGATTCCAGTTGAGCGTCAACACTTTGTTATGCCCCACTCGATCACGCCCGTCCTCGTCGTTGGACTGGTCGAACATAGTTCCGTCCGGCAGCTTGGCAGAGACGTATCGCTTGCGATCAGGAATGCCGAGGACTTTCCTGTGCGCTATGAGCTGGTTCACCTGGTCGTAGACTTGCGGCACCAGGTGGACACCGTCATCAGGATAAATTACTTTGATCGACCGGGGGAAGTGGTCGCGCATCTCCATCGCCGCCAGCTTCGCCTTCGTAATGTCTATCTCGGCCTTGGCGAGCTCGGAAACGATACCGTCTGCGACGGGACTCTTTGGGCCCAGTTTTCCCTTCTCGATCGCGTACTCTCCGTCGAAGTGCTTTTGCTGATGGTTCAGCTTCTTATACGCACTGTCGATCATCGCGCCCGCGCCCAACCGCTTCTTCCAGAACAGCATTACCATCTGTGCTTCGATCAGCGCGCACACACACATATATCATTGACGACGCACCTTGCATCCCAGACTATCACAGATGTCGCGGAGTGTCCAGTCGGTCGGCGAGGTGAGATCGTCCGACGTCTCAAAGATGCGTATCGCGTTCGTGAGCGCGTCCGTTTTGTACTCCTCCTCGTATTTAGAGAACGTGAACGACGCCATCGGCTCCAAGAGAAACGTCATCTGGGTATCGGCGTGAGTGAGGTCGTCATCATCGTAAGCGACACACGGCGTACCCATCTCCACATGTACTTGTACGCCGAGCGGAGCGCGATCAACGTGGCGAAGAACCGATTAGACAGGAACGCGATCGGGAAGATGTCGATGGACGGTCGCGCCTCGTTCGACCAGTCGAAGAAGAGTAGTTCAAGACGCGCCTCCACGCTCGCGTAGAGCTCCGACGCTTCCGGTGTGGTGCGCGGAAGACCGCTCAAGATGGCCATCTTCAGCTCTTGTCCATAGTCGGCCATCATGCTGTACCCCACCTCCGTGTCTGTGAGGAACATGTCGCCGCGGCCGCACTCGACACACTTGAGATGGACCCGGTCGATCGCCTCCAGCATCTTCGGGGTGTACATGTCCCAATTCGGCTCTTCGCGCAGAAATCGGCCACATACGCTAGAATACGCACGACGCTTCGTCTTCAGCTCCTTCGGCAGATCGTCCCGCAGGGCTCCGCGGTCGTCGTAGACGTTCACGCCGGCCTTTGTGGCCTCGACGATGGCTTTGTCCCAGTCCGCGCACGCCTTGAGCACGTCCCCTGGCGTGTCGGAGCACTTCCCCTTGGATCCGACAAGCCCCATGGATCTGTGTGACAGCAGCGTCGGGTAGGCGACCGCCTGTTGACGGATCAGTGCGTGAAGTTCGGGCACTGGTGGGGACGTACCGCGGTGGTATCGTGCATCGAGAGGTCATCTGCGAGTCGGTCCCACTTGAGGAACGGGACGCCGCTGAAGTAAGTGCCGTACTCGAGGAGGGAAAGACATAGGTGCGCGATCAGCGGCGATGAGAACACTTTACCGAGTACGGTATTCACGGGCTTCCCTCCCGCCGCGTCCTTGCGCGACTTGGCCGCATCCGTGGTGAACCGCGCCCGTTTCGTCGCGAGGTTGTTGGCAAATTGGAGTCCCTTCGACGACTTGAGCTCCCGCAGTTCTTGTATGAACTTTTCCTGCGTGGTCTCGACTTTGCGCGGGTCGCCGTCGTTGCGCGCCAGGAGCGTCAGCCCGTATTCGTTCGCCGCGTCTGGCGAAAATGTGTCAGTCTGCGTGGCCGCCGAAGCCGCACCAAGCCACGCACGCACCCACGTCGTAGATCCGTGCAAGCCAGACGCTGTCGTGTTCTAGCTCACGCATGGCTTTGTTCCGCGCTCTCTCCGCGTCCTTGAGCACGCTTTTCTGGGCGGCGCTGGGGTTCTTGACTTTGATGATCTTCGCTATGGTGTCCTCCGCCTGCTTGAGGTCTCGGTTGGTGATAGTCATCCACTCGATGGCGGCCGTGATGCGGTGCTGGCCGGTGATGACCCGCATCGGTATCGGCTGCTGCGTGTCGCGGACTTGTTGCAGGGCTTCCGCGGTGAGCCGAAACGCGGGCGTCTGGAACCCGAGGTTGATCTCGTCGGTGAACGACGCAGAATCGCAGTAGCGTCGAGAAATAGCAAGGTTAATGATGCGCTCAGATTGGACATGACTGGGCGTGCTTGCTAGCGACTCCCGGATTGACTTCGTGTGACTGACGTCCAGCGGTCGTGAGTTATAGTGGTGTTGATCGTAGAAAATCCCCGCCGCGCTGATCTTCTGCGGGCTCATGGGCAGCAGGGTCTGACCCAAGCATACCGCCTGCAGCTCCCGCAGCGCTAGGGCATTTTCTTCTTGCAGCCTGCGGTTGGCCTCGTCGCTCTCCAACAGTGCGTCGTCTCCGCCACGCAACTGCGCGCGGCACCTCACTCAGCCAACGCGCACGCTCGCCCCAAAGAAATCGAGCGACTCACCGACGGCTCCGCTTCTGGCATGGCCACCCGGGTCGTCGGCGGAGGGGTTGAAGGCAGAAGGCAAGCGGTGTGAAGTTGCGTGCGATGGGCACGCGTCGACCATACGTAACTTCGGCGCCCGTCTGACCGTGTGACAACGGATCAACCGCCCCCTATGGGCTCACCATTCGCGCGATCGCGCGACCGGTGGACATCGTCCCATGCATCAGGAAAAACCTTTTTGTCTTGCCAAGCCTTGCCAGGGTCACTCATGTCCTTCCAAGCCAACATAGGGCATAAAGGGCAACTAGGTAAGTCCCTTCCTTGCCTAGGCCCAATGCAAGTGCAGAAAGGTATCATTTTCCTTGTGTCCCTTGCGCGCAAGTGCAGAAAGTGCATCAGGCGACTGTGATTCTGCCACCTGGCTTTTTTTGTTCAAGTGCATCAAGTGCCACAAGTGCGCCAGGCTTACACTTACCTTTTGCTTCTTTACTCCCTTACATGCAAGGGCTCCAAGTCACTTAGGCTATGTTTTTGTGCTCGAGAATATTCAATCAATATTGATACAGCAGAATGGATACATTGTG